>UCOM01000872.1:0-57626 GCA_900474385.1 Ormyrus pomaceus
GCTCGATTTTTCAAAAGTTATGTGCTATTTTAGCAAAAATCTAAGAAAAATCGATTTTTGTTTAATCACGTATAACTTCTTAATTATTAACGGTACAGTATTTTAACTCCCCGCATTTGAAAAGTGAGATCAAATCCTATCGATTAAAAAAAAAGACATCAAAAAATCTTTATTTGTCCAAAAGTTATAGTCAAGCAAAGAATGACCATTAAAATAACATAAAAAATCTACTTATTTAATTTTAGCTTAATTTTATTGCCAATTTTTATTTAGCTATAACTTTTGAACAAATAAAGATTTTTGGATGTCTTTTTTTTTAATCGATAGGATTTGATGTCATCTTTCAAATACCGGGAGTTAAAATACTCTACAATTAACAGTTGAAAAGTTATATGTGATTGAACAAAAATCAATTTTTCTTAGCTTTTCGCTAAAAGAGCTCATAAATTTTGAAAAATCGAGCGTTAGGCCGAACGCACGCGGCTTCTTTCATGTTTTAACATTAGAAAGCATATCCCAAAGTTCGAAGAAAATCCGTGACCCAAACAAGTGAGACCCTCCTGTTTAGAAGAATGTGTTGCCTTTGTTTAATGATAGCAAAGATGATGATGATAGTTTCAAAGTTCTACCGTATTTAATGACAGTAAAAATAGTGATAAAAGTTTCAATCAAAGTTCTAGTGTATTTAATGAGAGAAAAAATAATGATGAAAGTTTTGATAAAAGTTCTATAAGAAGTTTTTATGAATTTCCAAAAAATACTCAAGTTAAAAAAGAAATTTTAGATAAGTATCCATGCCCTTTATGTATGGCTTTAGTAAAAGAGACTTTGATTAATGAGCATTTATTTAGTTAGAAAAAGTTTTATCTATATCTGCAAAATCTATTAAAAGGAAAATAATAGAAATAATCTATTATGGAAAATTCATGGATTTGTTTTTGTGGGTAATTGTGAGAGATTCTTTTAGGAGAAATTAATAAATAAACTCCTACTTGCCTAAGTTTATACTTTTGTAAAAAAGTAAATTTTGAAGTTGGCTTATTTTGAAGAAGTTTATCCATCTGCAAAATCTATTAAAAGAATTTCTTATTTGTAAATCATTTGTTTGATATTTATTATATAAAAGTTATCCAACGAAAAATCATTTTTATAAGAAGCTAGATAATAACAAAGTTAATGGAAAATTCATGGATTTGTTTTTGTGAGCAATTGTGAAAAAACCTTTTTTTAGAAGAGATAATAATTTTAGCATCTCATACGAAATTTTTAAGATAGTGATGAAAATGCTAAAAATTTTGTTTTTGTATTAAATTGGTGAAAACTATCGAGGTTTCTTTTTTTTAAGATTGATATAAATAATTAAATTAAATAAATTTTTTGACGACGACGGGAATCGAACCTGGATCCACCCCGATTAAAAATAAAATGAGGCCTGCCATAGCGCCTCGCCGCGGCCCTTGCCAGGTTGCCTCAAAAGGCCCATAGCAGGAGTGTAACGCTTATCTCGCCTGGCCGTCGGAGGGCGTACCACATATACGGCTGCCACCTTTGGCCCAGAAGAGATCCAGACAGTGTCGTTGAAATTCGACTCGAATTTCAATGACACTCGAATTTCGAGTAAATTTGCTTGAGCTTAAAAACTAAAACTTAAAACTAAATTAAAAATATTTTATTCTTATAAGTGTTATTACAAAACGTAAGTATTACTAAAATAAAGAAATGCCTATTTATTAATTATGTTTAAAAGTTTCAATTTATTCTAACCTAACATCATAACCTAAAGTTGCAATTAATACTGAAAATGTAAATAATAATGGAAATGTAATGACAATAATGAATTTTAAAACAAAATATTCTGTAAAACTCCCATTCGATAACCTACAAGATTTTGAGTTATTCGATAACCGCATAAAAGATGAACCTGAAGTTTTTGCAGATCTGGTAATTAAATGATATATATTAAATTTAATTGGTAACATACGTTAATGACATTTTGTTTTACAGAAAGCTTTGTTCCTGTTTTATATTAATATTTCCACTCCTTTGGAAACAATTATACGCCAAATTTTGAAAATTTTTTTTACACGGGAAGTTCTTTTGAACTACACATCGCAAAAAGAGATTTTTAAAAATACTTCTTTCTGTTCCTGTTTTAAAGGTAAATATATTAAATATATTTTATTAACGAAAATAATAAATTTTTTATAATTAAAGAGTAATTTTTTTTAAATTTTAGTTTCTGCTGAAGAATCCCTAACAACGGAAGATTTCCAATTTTATTCCAAATTGAGTCGCGTCATGAACAACGTCAAAGACTTCCATAAGAAAATGAGCAATAATTTATACGTATCAAATAATATTTATGTGTATCAAAAATAAATTTTACGTATTTTTAAAATAAATGAAAGCATAATTAACGAAAATAATTTTTTTTTTAAATAAATAATATTGTATATTTTATTTCATTTATTCATAAAATAATTTTTAATAATTCAAAAAGATCTGCAAAGAGCCTCATGGGGCGCAGACACACTCCAAGTGTTAATAATGAGGCAAGCGTTACACTCCTTGTCGGGGCCTCGCGTGGTTGCCTCAGGAGGACCAGATCGAAGTTCTGGCAACCCATAAGAGGCCCTCGTGAGGCATCTCTCAAAATTTCTAATCGGGACGGTACGGCAGACGGACTCGCTAGCCCCTTACCTACAAAGGAATTTTTTAAGATCCCAAATGGAAATAATTTATACAATTTTTATCAAAATTTTAAACAAGTTTCGTAAAACTTTGATTCTATATAATTTATATAAAATTTCTACATCAAAATACAAAAAAATATTAGTCTCTAAGAGCCATCGGTTGCTAGTTTTGTCATAAGAGAGGTAAAAGGTTAGGATGCGCCACCAAGCGCCAGTCTTGAAAAATAAAATTAATTTCGCTTGGTGCAGTGATGGCACGAGGAGGAGTCAAACCGGCCCCCAATGCCTAACTTCAGAGCGCGCCAGAGGAGAGTAGTTAAATCTTACGAATATCTCGATAAAAATGCTAAACTGAGTGCTGGGTGTATTTTTGATACACAGATTACAGATTATTGAACATAAAATTGTTACATTGTTATGTAACTGTCGGAATATAGCCACAGGAACTGCCCTCTTCCTCTTTTTGACTATGTGTGTGTGTGTGTGAGGCGCCACCATGAAGGTGGGAGTTTCGCTCGCACTTCTTCACTTCACGCCTAGTGTTCGACACAAACGGTCGTGTTTTTGATATTACTTAAGTTATATCCTCGTTTCTTATATTACAATACTATTTTAAAGAGCTTAGAAAGATTATATTAATAAAGTATTTGTAAGTGTTCATTTCTATTAAAACGGTGTTTATTATTCAACCTTTTCTCCTGCGCTCTACTCTAGAATCTAGGATTTTCTTATCTTATTATCTCATCTTACTATACTATTGCAAAAGGGAGATAGCGATATATTATCGAATTGAAGCTTTTAAAACCACTACCCGCGACTAGCGTCTTCGAATCCACCGAACGTTACACAATTTATATGTATAGGAAAATAATTACATCAAACCTACTACTTTTCTATCAGGACTTAATTTTTCTTGTTTAATAGTCAATACAGATTTTTAAGTCTTTGTCTTTTTTTAACTTTACTTTTGCGCTTTGAATCTTCTTTTGAATCGGTATTTTCTTTTTCGTTTTTGTGATCAGTAAAACTTTTGTCATCGTCATTTCGACCATCACAATCATTGTCAAATGTTTCGGTAAAATTTCAGAGTTAAAATTGAATCTTCCCAATTTTATATTTTTTAACCGAAAAGTTGGCACTTTTTACTAAAGAAAATAGTAAAATTTCCAAATTTCCTTAAGAAAAATTAAAAATGAAAAATTATTTCATAAAAATTAATTTTTGTAAATTTTACTATGTTTGAAAGTAAAGTTTACTACGTCTTCTAGTAAAATTTATGAAATAATCAGTAAACGTTATTAAAGTAACTTGTGAATATTGTAAATATGGCAGTACATCCATTATCGAGAAAAATAGTAATTTTTACGAAATAATTTCTCTCAATGCACTGAAGCTTGAAACTTCGAATAGTTCAAATAGAACAATAACTGCCTGTGTACATAATATAATTTATACTAAAATAATTAATATAATTACTCCCACAGCAATATTTTTGTGATATTCATTGCTATGGGGGTACTCTTGAAAAGCAATAGCAGTATAAATATTAGTTACAATTTACTTATAATGAATATTTTAATTATTTTGAAAACTTAACAAACATTCTGTTAAAAAAGTGAATGCTGCACATGCAAAACAGAAAAGGAAATAGCTTGCAACTACAAAATGAATATATTAATCCCGAATTTCTATTACGAAAGCATAACCATGAAAAAACCATTGATTTCCATCCAGTTAATAAACGCAATATCACAACACCAAAAAGAAAAACGAAACACAGTAAAACAAAAACTCCTGCGCAGCCAGAATTTTGCCCCAACCGTTCCGAAAAACTCCACAGCCCCTGTCCACTCGTCTTCATCACAAAAAAAAGGGGTAACCGAACAGAGAAGCCCCTCCGCGCGGCGAACGAGCCTCGGCCGCCGGACGCGAAAATATAAAAAAATCTCGGAGCTGCCGGAATTTTTACGGCGCGAACACATGCACTCCCGGCGCGCTCTCTCTCTCTCTCTCTCTCCATTGTTTTTGCGGCCCGGTGTCGCATTTGCATGCGGCCATAAGCTCGCGCTCTCTTTTGCATGACAATAAACGCGTCGACGTATTTACGCGCGGGCCGCGCCTCGTTCGATTTACTCGCCCGCGCCCCCCGGCCGCTCGCGAGACTCGCGACGGGATTGGGAGGATCGTCTCGCGAGAACGGATGCTTTTGCCGGGGAGTTGGGGAGCGACTGAATGGATGGGATGGGGTTTTCAAGTATTGTCGATCTTAAAAACGGCCTCGAACGTGAATGCTAGATTTATTTGCCTGTTACTGTCTATTTATTACCTGTACCGGGAAAGATTTCCTATGTTACACCAATAAGCACACCCAGACATTTAAGAACACACAGTACATAAGGAAGAAAGAAACCTCTGGATTGAAGAATTTTTACAGATGACTGATCGAGAGTGCAGCTAGAACCGCATCAGGGAGTTACACCAGGAACGCCAATTACTTATTTAACAAACTGACGTTCCTGGTGTAACTCTGCTGCTGCGGCTATTTTGCGGGACTGTTACACCAGCCGGATATCCCAGTCGATCGCGAGCAACATTTTCGGTGGAATCTCACCAAGTAGATACACCAGAAATGTCACCTTCTTTAATAGTTAACTTCTGAAATAAGGTGACATTTCTGGTGCAGCCACAATGATGAAGCTAGTAGTAGATAGATGCCGATGAAATCCTTTGGACTGGAGACTCTTGCAGATGATTAGAGCAACCTTCGCTTGATTGGTTTGAGATTAGAATGCCCTTCGGTGTTTACTTGACGTAACATAAACAGCACAGCATAAAACGCATGCAAACACTTAATACTGTATCTAAAAATTACCTTGATGATAAAAGCGCTGAAGTGTTTATATAATTTTAAATAAGTGAGCTGCTGAATCAATGAAAGGCTAAGGCAGGAAAAATCTTTGCTTTGAAGACTATTGTTATTAAATTTTAAGCATCTTTCCACCAATCACTTTTAATTAAAATAAAAAAATTCGCTTTCAGTAGTTTCGTTTTATTCGCGCGACAATCACCTATTAAATAATACGTAATTACTATATCTCGAAGAAGTAAAACAAACCCGTCGAATCGCCCGCAGAAGCCCATAAATCAAGTCCCCCCTCAAAAACCGCCAACCGCCCCCCAGAAGAAAACTCCCCCGTCAGACGGGAGCGAAACGAGATAAAGCTCCCGCGGCTCCAGTTGACATTCAAACATTCAATTGAGCCCATCGCGCGCAGCCTTCTCCCTGGTGTTTATCTCCGGTTCTGGCGCGATCTCCTGGCTCGTTTCCGGCACCTCAGGTGCGCGCCGAGCACAGTCCCTTTCTCTCACTGCCAAGTCCATTGGCAGCGGTTCAAACGGCTCGCGCGCGCCGCCGCCGGATCAAACGGGGGCCGATTTCGCGCCCCCGGGCTAAAGAGCCTTTTCGATTCGCGGCTCCTTTTTCCCACAGACACACACACACAGCTCCGGGATTTACACTCCGCCGCCGCGGAATTGAGATTTCGCGCCGGCGACGAGCCAGGCTTTGGGAAGGTGATCGCGCGGCGGCGGCGGCGGAGTTCTTTTTTCGCGCTGTCGGTGTTTAACGAGTTTTCCAGGAAGGGCTTTGGTTCGAGCCGCGAGGGCGAGAATTTCGAGATTTTCAAGTTCGGGTTTTTAAAGGAAAAATTTTAATGGAAATAATTTTTATAATTTTTATAAAATTTTAAACGAGTTGCGTAAAATTTTGATTCTATATAATTTATATAAAATTTCCATATAAAAATATAAAAAATATGAGCTCCTCTAATAGTCATCGATTGCTAGTTTTGGCATGAGAGGTGTAAAAGGTTAGAATGTGCCATCAAACGCTAGTTGTCGCATTCTGATCTTTTACACTTCTCATGTCAAAATTAGCAACCGACGACTATTAGAGCTAAAATTTTTTATATTTTTATATAAAAATTTTATATAAATTATATAGAATCAAAATTTTACGCAATTTGTTTAAAATATTTATGAAAATTAGATAAGTTATTTCTACTTGGGATTATGATATAACACTATATACTACAATACTATTTTTTAACAGTATTTGTTTTATAACGTGGAGAAAATTATTGAGTATTTAAAAAATTTGTTAAAATAAACAATTTATTATGCAATAAGCTAAGATCGAGCTTGGAAAAGATTTGAATTTTTAATTTCCTGCAATTAAAGACCCTAATAAATTTCTCAAGTAATCCGTGACATTGGGATAAAGTATTAGCAATTCTACGCCCTTAGTTATTACGGACATAACTCTTACATATAGAAATGTATTTTAAAAAGTCAAAGAAATGGCACTTTATCACGAAGAAATAAAATCCGTAGGATTTTTATTATCAGGCAGTTAAAATTTTGCTTATCGAAACTCAATATGTATAATTTATGATATAATAATGTAGTTAAAGTCTTGTAAAAGTTTTTTTATTTACTATACTTTCGTAATCCTTAAATATATTAACTTTTTTCCACTTGGAAAGAATTCGAAGCGACTTGGCATATTCTTAGATACTCGACTATCCTTTCGAGCAAATTTAAGATTTTAGCTTTCTCAATAATTAACAAAGAAAATCAATTGTTAAACGTTGAACCGTAACATCATTTCGATTAAATAGCTCCTCTTAGAAATATTCTCAACAATAATACTTAAACCGTAACTCGCAACATCGCCCCAGCAGACTCTTTACGCAAACCCTCGCGCTCGAGAAGTACTGAGGGCATTGAAAAGCGCCTCCTAAAATTTTGCATTCCTTCAGAGAGCGAGAGATAGAGAGAGAGAGAGAGAGAGAGAGAGAGAGGGAGAGCCGTCGCCTGAAAATTTCAGCCGATCCCTCTCGCCTCCCCCATTTTTCTCAGGCATCGCCGGTCACAAAGGAGCCCGTCGCCGCCGCGCCCCGAAACTTGGCAACTCGTCAAGAAGCTTGTAACCCTAACTGTGCCATTGTGAGGCGCGCGGAGGCGCTTCCTGCGGCCCGCTGCTTCTTTGTTTCCCGGCCCGACTCTCTCTCTCTCTCTCTCTCTCTCTCTCTGCCTGTGCCTGGACGCCGCGAGGCGCTGCGCGAGCCCAAAAGCGAGAAGCTCCGCAGTTTGCCCGGAGACGCTGTCGATGAGTAAGCTGTGCTACCACCTTTTTAGTCTTTTTTCGGGGGCGGCTCGAAGCTTGATCTGCCGTAAAATTCGACTGCGATACTTAGCCCCCCCAAACTCAAACAGCAAGACGTCGCCAAACTCGACGATAAAATACAACTTCCCGATTCCCCAAAAAAATCCTCGCTGCACGCCGAGAAGCTCGGAAGACAGTCAAAGTCAGCCCGGCGGAGCCTCCTCTTCGGCCGGCGCGCCGCAGCGGCATCGGCTCGCGTTTCCACTCTCTCCGCGGTGCGCCTCCATATCCCGGGTGGCGGCGCGCGCGAGGAGTCAAGTTGCCTCGAACGCGGGCCAGGGGGAGGGAGGCTGGGAGAGACAAAGCCGCCTTGGGGGGGTCCAAAGAGAGGAGAGGCACAAAGGGTAGCTCTCGCGCGGAGGGAGGCTTAACGCGGCTTAATTGCCCGACGGGCGCGCTCACACATGTATACGCGAGTCGAGTGACGAGTCTGAAGGCGTCGGCGGCTTCTGGAATTTCTGGGCCAGCCAAACGATACGCGTTTTCCTAGCCCAGATTCGAGTTTCAAAGGCGGCCCGCGGCTCGTCTTCTGGAGATTTTAGGGGGAGTTTTTTCTCTATGTTTTGCGGCTTTGTCGAGTGATGTTTGCGGACGAGGAGGTGTGTTTATAGAATTGCTACGTTCCGTGCCCTACAAAACTTTCGAGACCGGCTCGTTTGAATTTTTGAGCGACCGTTTTTATTAAAAATCTTTTTTTCTACAAAAGAATCAATTATTCGTATAACAATGATGACTCATCAAAATAATTACTATAACAGCGAGTCCAGCAAAAATTGACAAAGAACTAAAAACCCTCAGTATTTCCCTCGGCGGCGCGATCTTTTCCGCGATCTGTCCGGCTTTCGCTTTCTCGCCGCGGCGGCGAACACGTAGTTCGAGTCGGGCGGGGGCCAATAAACCATTGGATTTCTCTCGCCTCCGCGTAGTCGTCGCGTAGTCGCCCGCAGCAACAAGTCCGCCCTCGGTCTCTCTCCTACGTCACGCTGCGCGCGCGAGACACGTCGGCGGAAGCAGCAGTGGCTGCTTGCGCGCAAAATTTTCAACTGCGCGGAGACGCGAGTCGCGGCTGAAAAGGGCTCCGAGTTTCGGCCGCGCCGTTATTCCGCGGTGTACTTGGCTGAGTTTTGGTGGAGAACGGGGCTGGGAAATGATTGTTTGGAGAAGGAAAACGGCCGCGAGTGAGATTTAGCTTTAATTGAAGTTAAGACGGGATTGGGTCAAGCGGAGGAAAGAAAGTAATAGGGTTCTGCGTAACGTAAAGCTCAAAGTGGGCGTTGATTTAGAATTGGATGGTAAACGATAGAAATCGAGATGGAAACAGTTGCGAGAAACTGGAACGGCGTTAAACTATAGGATTGCGTGTCGATTTTGGAAAGGATGATTTGCAGTCATTCGACTTTCAGTTCCAAACTCAATTCGATAGAATTTCAAAAGTAATTGGTTAAATTAGTTTTGAAATTTAATTAATTACAAATTCGGATAAAACGAGATTTTTAACAATGAACTAGCATTAATACTGCTGACGAGCTTTTTGTCTTAATTTTATAACGATAGTTTTTAGAATATCTTTATTTTTTTCTATTTTATGTGTTAAACTTTTAAAAAGTGGAAACACTTTCCTCGACTTGTCGCACATATACTTTAAGTTTCGGTTGGGTTAACAAATGAGATTACAGTTTATTTTTGTTTAAGAATTAGCGAAAAATTAATTTAAAATTAAAAATCTTAACTGGCACAGCCAGCTTATTTCCTACGACGGATCAGACCTTTAAAAGGCAGAGAAATATGGATAGGTTAATTTCGTTTAGTAAATTTTTACGATACGACTAGAAGTGCGCTTTATTAAATCGATTAATTCTTACATGCCAATGCAGTTTGAATTTCCCGGTATTGAAATTTGTTAGTGTAATTTTCAGGAAGCAGTAAAAGCTCGGCGTGATGCATCGTAAAGATAACTGTTTCATATCTGTGTATAAAGTGTCCCGTATACAGTTATAGTCTCCTCGAAAAGTATTTAACTGGTGATGGAGTATATACCACCTCCTGAGTATATTTATTAAAATTTAGTAGTTACCATTTTTGCGTACACTCAATTTGTTTCTATTCAAATTCAATAGCTAATCTTTGACAACTGTCAAAATTTTAAATTAGCTTTATGTTTCTGTTAATTTAAGGGTTGAACAAACAAAGTTAATTTTTAGACTAAAAAGTAGGTGAACAAAAATTGCACAACTTTCACTTTTATTTATTATGTAAATACTTTCTTATGTAAGAATAGCATTTTAAATTTACATTTTCCAACTAAACTGTCGGATAATGTTAATCCTAAAATAACAGTTAAAAAATAAAACTTTTAAAATTAGCGAATCGACCCCCCCTCCCCCCGACAAAAAGGATATCACCGAAGCCCGACAAAAGAAAGGAGAATCTGGATGGCGATCAAGAGAGTCTAAAAAAAAGTATCCGCGCGGCAAAAGCTTCTGCTCTCGACGTCGTCGTCAGAAGTAAAGAGGCGGCGACGGCGGCGGCGGCGGCCGCGAAGAATTTCAATTTCCAGGCTGTCGAAAAACAATGACATCGGCGCGGCGGCGGCGGCGGCGACGCCGACGCGTAAAAAGGAGGCCGCCGGAAAACTTCCCTAGCAGCTGGTCTGGACTACACTCGGCCGGAGCTTTTTTCGCCGAGAGACGGCCCGGGAGATTGGAAACTTGCTACTTCGCCGAATGAAAAAATTAACTGGACAAAGTTTCTTTCGCGGACCGAGGCTAAAGTAGTAAATAGTTTGTTTAAATAATCTAATGCAATAGTGGCCACTATAAATAAAGCAGATTTTTACTCTTTAATACTGAATGAAAAATTTCGTTAGGTCCGTCAGATAGAATATTGAAAAATAATAGACACGTATTTTTTCTTTTTTTATTAACAAAGATATAACAGATTAAAAATCACTATGAATATCACCTCACCGCGGTTCAGTACATCTATATTGCGTACAATCGTGACCTCACGCGAATTTTCGAAGTACGATATCTTAGCTAATAACCATTAAATTGAAAAAAGAAAAAAACACGTGTCGACTATTTTTCAATATTCAATCAGGTGGATATAACAAAATAAAAAAAAATTTCTCCTCCAAGGACCCATCTCTCAAAATAAATTCAATTACCTTTTCTTGTCTACATCATTAATTTAAAAATTACCCAGTCACACCGCGTCCCAGCAGCTCGAAAAGCTCAATCCCCGATATGATCGGCAAAACCGGTAATTCGCGCCTCGTGCCTGCGAAGCCTCGGGTCGTCGCGCCGCTAACGAGTGCCCGTCGTCGTTTAGGCCGCGTGTTCTATCGCCGCTCGTCGCCGCCCCATTGAATCCGCTCTCTCTCTCTCTCTCTCTCTCTCTCTCTCTCTCCCCTCCTCGCGGCTGTACATGTAAATACGTGTAATGACAGTATCTTGACGGGGCATCGCGCCTGCCCTATCGCCCCGCGGGCCTCGTCATCTTCCTCTCCCTTCTTGCCGGGGGGGAGAGTTCGATGGACGCCGATGGGGAGAGAGGCGAGAGAGCTGCGAACCGGCGAAAAGGCCAATTGCGAGTTCTGAGGAGGTAATCTCGGCAGGTGTTTTCGGGAGGATTTTTAGGGACGTCTTGACGGGCTTGACCTGCATCTACTTGTGCAGGAGGTATGTGCGTGCGTTGGACGGACGCGAGCTTATCTCGCGCATTACGGACGATTTATAATCGGGTTTTACTTCGTTTTCGAGAAAGTGTTGGGGAATTTTAAATTTTAAATTCGGAGCGAAAATTTTACTCGCTCGTATTGATTTTCTGTAAAGCAATGCTTATCTGTATTACGTGACCTTCCGCGCGCTGAATCATTTCTAAAAATAGACCTAATAATTTTTTTTTTTTCAACTTTTTTTAAACTTTAACATTTTTCTTTTTAACTTTAAAAGTAAACGATTGCCCGTAAAGTATGATTTGAATTTACTACAGTTTTGCTGATCAATATTTTCTAAATATACCAACCCAGCGAGAAACCTGGGACAAAAAAAGCGCCGCTCTATCCCTCACCGAAAAGTCCTTAAAATCCAGCGAAGGCGAGTTATAAAAGATTAAATTCGCGACTGGATAAGCGATCCACGTTCGAGAACCGCACAAAAATACAGCGTTTCCAGCCTAATACTTCCTAAGTACAGCCCGGCCCTTACCTCGCGCGCGGGCAGCCTCGCCGGGCGGGGGGGCCGTTAATCCGCCGTTATTGAATTCTCGCATCTGACCCTCTCGTAAAATTCGCCATCGAACGCGCTTCGCAGCCCGGCAAGACACGCGAGCCCTCGCGCGACGTACATATATACACGCGAAAGCCGCTCTCTCCAAAAGTCGCGGGGGGGGGAGCAACGTCGACTATCCCGGGGATACAAATCCCCGCCCGCGCGCCAAATCGCCTTCCCGTGTACGTCGCGAACGACTCTCCGTGCTCGAATCGTTTCGACATACGCGCCGCTGTCGTTCGGAGAGAGATGTTGGTTTTGATTTCGGCCACTGTGTCGGAGGCTCGAGTGGAAGCGGAAGTCGAACGTCGCGTGATTAGGCTCTTATGGTGGTTCTTTAAGGGGAGGTCAGGAACTACTGGATAATGAAGGGAATTTTGGTTTCCCTGGACTGAGGATTGAAAGTCTGGTCATCATCCTGTTATCTTTTATTGCAATGCACTGCAACTGATGCCTAGTCGAAGTTCTTTTTTGGCGGAAAGAGCTTTCATCGCAGTGGTTCGCATTCAAGAACCGTGCGACAAACAAAAAGTTTTTAAATTGCTTATAAAACAGAAGAGAATACACGCGGAAGCTCCTAATGAATTAATAGCCAGGATGAAGAACACTCGAGCCGTTTTTTCCCGGGGTCTCAAACGATTATTATTCATTCCGCGCCTCGGGTTTGACTCGGTTCTTTTTCCGAGAATATTAAAACACGAGAAATTATATAAATATTCCTTGAAGCCCGAAGGGGAGCGGATGAATATTCATCGGGGGAGGTCAAATCAATATTCATCAGACCGTCATAAATAAATGGAACAATCGGTCTCAAGAAAGAGAAGCCCCCCGCGGCCAGGTGAGGCGAGAGTCTCCCTGTGCGTGGCGGTCGATCGGACTTAATCAAGGGTTTTCGATCAATCGCGTTTAAGAAAATTATACGTCGAATGCGATAATCTAGCTCAGCCTCGATAGCGGCGAATTTCGCTCTTTAGCCGGAAAGCTCCGAAGGGGTCACTTTGGCGAAGTTTCACTTTTTGAGCAATTTTTTTTTTACTTTTTGGTGCCTTTATTTTCCTGAGGAATTTCGAAACGTTTCTCGGGGAACTGCAAGGTTTCGTTAAATTATTTGCGCTTTACAAGGAGGAACTTTGATATGCAAGCTTTTAGATAGAATTTGACTTTCAAAGTAATCGAATTTTTGAATCTGAATAAACCGGGTCAGAATATTCAAATATAGTATTGCAACCGAAAAATGTGTTTCGAAAATTTAATTCTGCAAGGAACTTTAATTTTAACTTTCTTGATGAAACAATAAACCTCTATAAAAGATTTCTGTCTTGTTTGTGTTTTACTGTGATTTTCCGATGGATTAAAACAATGCATTCATCTACTTTTTCAATCCTAATGTCATTGAAAAAGATGCTTAAAAATTACTTCTTGTCCAAAGAAAACCAACAGCCACTTCTGCTCCAGTCTTTTCTTAATATATTTAAAGGATAAAATTCCAACAAATTCCTATGAAATCTGATGAACCTGTCATCAGATATTAGAAATTTCGAATCTTTTCCTGCATCTGCAAACTTGAAACAGTTAAACCGAGCCCCAAAAGCGCAGATTCCCGGCCAGCCGAATGAAATTCTTAAAAACAGAAAAAAAATTCCCTCGCCCGCAGACGCGCAGCTCTCGGGGGCAGCGTCTCAATTCGCACGTATACACACGCAGGCTAACCACGCAGTGGCAGGAAAAAAAAATAGAGAGAGAGAGAGAGCGGAGGGTGAGTGCATAAATCCCCCGATTCGGTAATTCCGGCGGCTTCGCGGCATAAATCCAACTTCTGCGGCCGAGAGGGGGGTTGGCTCGGGCCGGCCGCACGATTCAGGGACTTTTGCCAGGCCGAAAAAGGAAGCTCGCGCGCGAGGAAAGAAACTCCGGGAGGGGAATCAAATGGGGAACAAAGAGGAATAATGAGGTTGGAGGAGGAAGAATGATGGAGGTAAACACGCCGCCGGATCCGGCTTGAGAATACCGGAATATGATATTTTTTGGGCGCGTTCGAGCTTTGCGTTCGAATGAATTGTAATTATTTGGCATTTGGAGATTCGAAAGTGGTGGTTTGATAGTTACTTATATTTAAAATAAAGATTTAATACCTACTATTTAAAATCTATTTTGAATCATCTCCGTGCAATTTTCTATGCTCTTTTGGGATTGAAATAACTAATATTGATAATAAAAGAACTTGATAAATGGCGCGATTTTCACGGAGACGAAAATTACTTAAATTGAAGAGTAATAGTTATACATGTAAAATATACGTATATATAATATATATATCACAACGAGCTGGAGCCACTTTGAGCTCAACTAACTCTGGAAATGAGGACATTAATTCTTCATAAAGTTCGCATGTAGCGTTTTCTAATAATAAGTTTTAATTTCCTCATGGGACAAAAGTCTCATTTTCCTTTGTAACGTTTCATCCAGAAATGAGCTGGGGGTTAAATTGATAACTTGTCCCTCTGCTCACTTATCAACAGAAATTAGTTATAATTCTCGAACCTTTAAATTAAACTCGAATCATTCGTGTTACCTTTCCTTTCTCTCTTGTTTACAATCTTGTTCATAACGCATTAAACAATCCGACTCTATACGCCAGCAGCGTTTGATATACCCAAATTAGCTCGAGCTCGAGTAACCCAAGCCGCGCGTTCCAAGCTCGCAATTCGATCCTTCGAAAAACAAGGGGAAATCAATTTCCCATACTCGCGGATAAAGGAACAACAAGAGAAAGATTGAAAGGGCGACTCGCGATAAAAAAGGAGGCAGACTTTAATATCCGGGCACTGGATAATCTCCGTTTCGGCGCATTCCGTTACGTCTCCTCTCCCTCTCGGTCATAATGGGCACTAAGTTTTCCCCCGGTGCCCGGTGATTTACGTTTTGGCGGCAATTTTTCGGGGGGTACACGCCGGCTTTTATGAGCCTTGGCGCGCTGGATCGCGGAATTAAGAATTTCAATTTTTGAATTTGCGGTCGGGGATAAATTGTCGCGGCGAAGCTCAGGGTATTTGGAATAAATATTTAGGAAATTATTTAGAAACAATTGATTTCTTTATTGGTTTTAGTTCTAAATTATTAAAAAGAATAATTCCGGTGTAAGTAAAGGATCAGAGTAGAAAAACGATTCACAACGTTTTTAAAGTTAAATTAATTATTCCATTAGAATAATCGTGAACAAAATCATGAAGATAATTGCTACTTGCCAGTATTTGTAGGTCACACATTATACTTAAAACATGATTTCCCCACCTGTAACAAAATAAATGAATACAATGGTTAGTAAAAAATAGAATTAAATTTTCAAACAAAGTTAAATATAAAAATATTATATCTGAGGCTGAAGCGACAAAGGGCCCAGACTTTTGAAAAGGATGGGAGACTCGATTGTTTTATCGTATTAGAATTAAATAACCAGTTTAAAAGATATAAATATTAATCATTAATATTTTTATTAATCATTTTTCGGCCTTCAGTTGGATGATAATGAAACGAACAATGTAAATCATGAAGAACTTTTTCCGGAAGTCAAGAAATCTTTCAAACTTTGTAAGTACAGCTAATTTCCAATTTCTTTTACGAGATAAAATCACTTTTCATAATTAAATAGCATATTTTTTATACTTTTACATCTAGAACGAATCGTTTCTGATTCAATTTTTATTTTATCACATCTTCACGATTTATTTTAAAGGTTTATTTTTTATTTTCAAGGTTTTTCCGAATTTTTGAAAAAATATGGTTAAACATAACATAATGTCAGTCGAACTTCACAAATAATCTTTGAGATAAATCGTAATTTATGAATACGCAATATTCTTCTAGGTTTTCCACAGACATGGTAGAACATATCCACTATTGAAGTTCAAAATAATCTTCGACATAAATCATAAATAATCCTTGAGGTAATCTTACATCAGTATAATTTCAACCTAAAGGCATAGTATAAAAGCAGCTTTCGTAGTTGCAAAAACAGAAACACTCCAGCTTTGCTCAGTCAGAAAGCAAGAACTAGACTTACTGTTTTAAAAATGAAGGGTTTAATTATTTTTGGATTATTGTCAGTGTATCTTGTTGGCGTCTGTTGCGTAAGTACTTTCTGAAAGATAAAATTTAACATGTGCACGCATTTCTTTTTGTTTTACTATTAGGCAGTTCAATTAGTATTCGTTTAATTAAATCTTTCTGATATTTCAAAAATATGTATAGTAATAATACATATTGTTCATATATCATAAAAAATTATTAATTATCAAAAAATTTTATTCCACAAACATGACATGTATGTAAACAAATTTATAAATAACAATAAATAAAATATTCTGTAGCGCAAAGAAGTAGCAATGGGAGCATCTTGCAATCAGCTGATAGGTAATCTCGGTAAGTAATTAAAAAAAAGAGTATACTTGTTTAGGCGAACATATTTTACATAAATCATTGAATTCTTAAATTAATAGTTAAATCTTTTATTTAATTAATGAAAAAATAAATTTTATGTATAATGTAAATAACTATCGAGAATAACTAACTTTACCAATTTAATGTCTGTACAGATAACTTACTTATAAATTTTTACAGAAATGCCTGATCGTGAAAAAGTTGGTTGTTACGTTGCCTGTGCTCTTAAAGCAGAAGGAATTGTAAGTTCTATTTACAAAATATTATTTTTAGTATTACAGAAAAACAAAAACAAAATTAATATCTCAATAAACATTTTTAATAGATGAACAATGGAATTATCGATGTCCATGAGATATTCCCTGAAGCGGCACCCGAGATAAACGAATGCGCAAATTTTCGTGAGTATTCAATATATATAAATGTATGATTTGCACCATTTATCTTTCTGTTAAATTACAAAATTTTTTTTACCGAAGGTGGTGAAGATGATTGTGACACTGCCAAAAAATTTTTTGATTGTACAATGAAGATCATTGTCGAAGAAATTTGTATCGAATTGATTTATAACGGATCGTGGATTCGAAGACGCTAGTCGCGCGTAAGGATAATCGGCACTGGAAGGAGCCAATGTCTCGGTAGTCCAGTGGTTGAGGCTCACGCTTATCGTCTGGGCGACCATATGGTACGATTCCGATTATCGCCACGTATTTTTTCATACGTGAATACCGAATAAACCAATAAATACCACAATAATTTTGGAAGGGAATGTTTATAATTAAGTATTGTATAAATAATTTATTTTAAAGGAGAATAAAATGATAATGAATTATATCTTGGTTCTTTTTATTTTTTGTGATTCTTTAGATTGGTGTTATTATATATCTATTATTCTTTCCTGTTTGTGGTCAAGCTATTTTGATGATTCTAACAAGATAGTGGGATTTTTATTAAAGGTACATTGGGAAATAACGAAGTCGCGGCCCACACATGGAGGTCGAATACGTTTAAAAGTAAAATGATAAATAAGTGCTGATTCATTATTTTTATAGTTATAAAGTTTTCATTTTGCAAATAAATTAAGATTTCAATACAAAAAACACGTAGCTTCTTCCAAACTAATTTATCGTTCCTATAATTATAATAATAATTCAAACATAAAATATATTTATGCAGTATTTTAATAATTGTTTGAATAAAATTAATTAATGAAAATATTTTAAAATTATTTATTCATAAATAAACCATATTGGTGGCATTAATGTAAATAATTATAATAAAATAATAATAAAATAATAAAAATATGACTGTACTGTACAATCGCGATAACTGTATTACTTAAAATCGTTATAAAACCAAAAACTGGATGCTGAAAGCTGAAAAATACAATTATAACATGTTTTTATAACAACTCTAAAAATTTCTATCACAAAGCTTTCTCTAGGAGGAAGTAATACTCAAAGGATCCAAATATTAATTTATTCAGATAATCGTTCACTAGATTTGTTTAATATTTAGCAGCAGCAATTTAGATTCTCCATAGAACTCAAATTGTCTTTAATTCTAATAAAGTTAATGAAATCTCCTACAAAACTTTCATGAGATTTTTTTCCGAAACTTTTTAGGCTTTTCGTTAAAAACGCCTAACGATCTTTGGAAAAACTTATCGAGCGCTCAGTCAACAACTTATCGAGCGGACTTATTAAAAGTCGACGGCAAGCATTGACTTATGGATCCGCGCCTAGGCATTCATATTTAAACCGCGGCATTCGCGGCGGCTCCCCTCCCCAAAACTGGGTTATTAGACATAATTAATCACCTCCGCAGCCGCCGGCGAAACTTTCATCAAACTGTCAAGCTGGGGAAATTCGACCGAGCGACGACTATTAAATCCCGCCGCTCTGACCCTTTTACGTTCGCGTTGCGTTTTCGAAGATCCGCTGACCCCGGTTTTCGAGGGGTTGGTCAAGAATTTCCGCTTTTTCAAGCTTTTCAACAAGGAAATACGGGTTTCAAGAGAGGAAGTCGATGATTATTGAAAAAAAACTGCTCACAAAACAAATTTAAAGTATATTCTTTCAATAAATTTGAAAAAAAACTATGGATTTCGAGGCAAAAAATATAATTTATTGAAAATTCACTTAGAGTCTAATTAACTTGAACACTCTATTAACTTTGCATTTCAACAGTTGTTAAGGCTTTCAGTCGCAATTAAAAGATTACAAGTTTCGTATTAGGTCAGCATAAAAGAAGCAAGAAGAACGCGAGGGAATTAAAAGCCTTTTTTACTGGAGAAGTAGCGGAGCATGAAAGAACATCAATTTAAAATTTGATGGAACCAAATTTAAAAAATTGATGTTCTTATTCCGGGTGAAACTATGCTTGAAAGTTGAATAAATAACGCGGAACCTGCTTTAATATACATCAGCCGCACTCGAATGTTCCCCTCTTCCTTTTACTTTATGCACAACAAATTTAATAAAGTTTAAACTGGGTTCATCCGTCAAATTTTTATCGTTTTCGAAATCGGCTTAAAAATTACTTCGCTCCCTGAGGTTTTCTCACTCTGCTTCTTTCCGACGTTTATCTTGCTTGTCCGGATTATTTATTTCTCTCACCCCATTTATCTTGACGCAATTGTCCATCGTGTTTTATTTTGCTCAGTCACGCACATACATCACGTACTCGCACACACATGCGAGTATCATTTTAGACAGTTTTTTTTGCAGAATTTGAATTACACATTATACCCACATAAAAATAATTTACATAATTTTTACCAAGATTTTATAATTTTATTTTTAAATTTTGTGAAATTTTGATTCTACATAATTCGTAAAAAATTTGTGTACAAAAATATAAAAAATATGAGCTCCTATAACAGTCATCGGTTACTAATTTTGTCATGAGAAGTGTAAAAGGTTAGGATGCGCCTCCAAGTGCCAGTCGTAAAAAATAAAATTTATTCCGCTTGGTGGCGCATCCTAACCTTTTACACTTCTCATGACAAAATTAGCAACCGATGACTATTATAGGAGCTCATATTTTTTTATATTTTTGTACACAAATTTTGTACGAATTATGTAGAATCAAAATTATACAAAATTTAAAAATAAAATTATAAAATCTTATTAAAAATTACATAAATTATTTTTATGTGGACAATTGTAAAGATGTAAGCGCTTTTTAATCACTGGACTATAAATAGTCAAAGTTGTTACTTTCTTTTGTAAAAATTAGTTCTAAATCTACCTTTGTGTGACTTTCAAATATTGGTTTGAAGAGTGTTGATTGCAGACTGCAATGAGTTAAATATTCATCTTTGTGTCTAAAATTTTTCGTTATTTATTTAGTAGTATTAATTAATTAACAATAAAAAACCTTGAAAAAACTAAAAATGGAGATATAAACGCAAACTGTAATCATAAAAAAAAAACCACGTTCATATCAAATCTCGTCACACGAAGCAACATATCCACCTCGCAAATAAAATCTTTCCGCGAGAGCGACAGCAAATCGCGTCCAAGTCCACGTTTACCAGAGAAGACTTAGGCAACCGTTTCTTTTCATTAGCAACGTCAAGAATGATCTCGCGCGGCATTTGGCGTCGAAAAAAAGGACGCAGAGGGGGGAAGGGCTTGAGGGACGAGCGGGTAAGTGTTAATCTGGTGGGGTGCGCCGGTTGCCAAGTCTGCGGGATTATCGCGCATCTTTGTAATTGCCAACCAATCCGGCGAGGCTGCCGCCGCCGCCGCGCCTCTTTGGCAGCAAGCCTGATTGTGACTCCGCTCCTCCGCCCGGCTCTCTTCCTTTCTCTCTCCGCGCGGCTTTAGTCTTATTCGCCCGGTGTCGTCGTCCATGATTTTTATACGCCGCTACTTTTTCCCGGGGGGTAATCATTTTTCGCCCTCGTTAATTGATGACGCTCGGCGCATTTAAGCCAGCACACTTTTTACACTCGCCCCATGCCGCATTGCGCAAATCTAACTCTTTATATATATATCCTCGCGATATCGCTTCATCGTTCAGAAAGAGGGCCTCGGCATCGAAAACACAACGGGCTAAAAAATTCAGCGGCCCCAAAAAAGCTGCCTCTCTCTCACTCGATGGGTGGGGAGGCGAGCGAGCGAACGCGGCAGTAGAAAGCTCGCGTTTACTATTTCAAAGCCGGGCGGCTCTCGCAAAAGCCTATCCATTAGCCGCGGGCGCGCAATATGTCAAGCCCACGGTGCGCTGCGCTTGTATAAATGATGAGTTTATGGTAATGAGCATCAGCGCCGCGGCGGGCTCCGAGCGGAGCGCGTATTTGTCGTGTAATTTGCCGGCTTTTTAACGTCTTGGACGGAGATGCGGAGCGCGAGGCTTTTCGAGGCCGAGCTTTGCGATGTGCGTGCATCTTTTCGAGTTTTTGTTGGCGAATGTTGGAAACGATGTTGTTCGGTATGCTAATGGGCTGCGCGATTTCAAATGCAATGGTTAGATTCGGGGGAGGAAAAATCAATTATATACTGCATATTAAGGTTTTTAAAACGTTCCGAAGAGGATTGCTGAAAATTAATGGTAGTAATGCCGTAAACAGTTTTTTTTGCGTAAAACAGTTTAAGGTAAGGTAAAGCGAGCAGGCTGTCGTTTTTAGGAGACATAAGGCAACGAAATTCAAGTCAAATAGAAATTTGAGTAAAGTGAAAAATACGACGAGAGGTTGTGGAAACCGTGCAATGTTAACTTAACATTGTGAAGAAGATATGTAAGATGTACATTTGAGTTATGCATAAAAATAGGGACTAAATCGTTCTTTTTTGGAAAAGTAACAAATAATTTACTGCTCTAGCTTTAAAAGCGTAGGATCTACCGAAATTTCAGACATGTTTTATAATCACATAACTAAACTTAAATTTAGCTATTCAAAGGACCCAGACTTTCGAAAAGGATGGGAGACTCGATTGTTTTATCGTATTAAAATTAAAAATACAAATGACTATGAATAAAATTCTTGCCAAAAATTGAGTCGGAGTCGAAGGCTCCGAAGGAGGTCATATACTTAAAAGTAAAATGATAATTAAGTGCTGATTAATTATATTGGTATCATTAACGTAACTAATTACAATAAAATAATAATAAAAATATGACTACCATACAATCGCGATGCTTTTTATAACTTAAAATTGTTATAAAACAAAAACGAGTACATGAATTTAAAAAATTCATTTTAATTTTAAACATTTAGACGAAAAAAATAAGCGGTCCATCATTGAAATAGTACATTGGGCAATAAGGGGAAAAAATAAGCTATTTCTAGCGAGAGTGTGGTGTTCTGCACGAATTGTAGTCTCGGGCGCCGAGGGCCAACAACTAAACTTACGTTTATTTTTATTCCAAACTCAAAAGTCAACATATCATTAAACCAACATTTTCCGCAAAACCTCAATTAATCTTGAGAAACAATTCGCCGCCGCCGCTGCAAAAAAAAAAGGCGCAAGAGCAAACAGATACACTTCTCCAGTGATTACGGCGCCAAAAAAGAGAAGAGCCCCGCAGCAGCCAGCGCAGATGCAGAGCACGCAATTAGAGGCGCGTGCCGGCGGCCGCCGGTGGCTTATGAAATAAGCAGTCATTAGAGTCGACGGCTCGGACGTGCGAGAGACCGCAAGAGGAGAGGACGTACGCGAGAATTAGCGGCCGGACGGAATAACGTGTTTTCTCGGACGCCGCCGTTGTTTTCCTCCGCTCTCCCCCCCGGCTGGAGCGCCGTTTGCGCCAAACTCTCTCCCTCTCTCTGCTGTCTCGATTGTTTAATGCCACTGCGCTTTATTTGCTCGGAATGTTTCGCTGCCTTTTTCGAGGATTTTCCGCTGCTTTTCGTTCGACTTTTTTTTTTTTAAATTCGTTTCAAAGAAAATTAATCCGCAAAACTAACTTTTAAAGAAACTTTATCAAAACAATGCGCCTCTCGTACAAAGGTGAAATTCTAAAAAGAGCGGACGACCAGCCAGCTTTAGAAAATTATTTATCCGGCTAGCGAGAGAGCCATTAAAGGGCGGCCTTTTTTTTCATTCCAGCTCGCGCTTCTCCCGGTATTACATCGAGTGCGTGATTGATACGCTCGTGAATTTTCATTAGAGTCGGCCCCCGCGCGGCGCTCCGACGCTTTTTCGATGTGTCCTTTGATATTTTTAGCGGCGCTCGAGAGCGACTCGCTATTAATGAGCGCTCGATCGGCTTTTTGTTACTGTCTCTTTTCCGACGTTGCTGTTGCGCCGCCGTTTGTCGCATGGTTTTTGCGATAAACAGCCTGATGGACGACGGAGCTTTTCAGGAAATGTTTACGAAGGCGGGAGAGAAAAGTCTCTGGGAGCGAAGGAAATTTTCTGGCCTAAAATTTTTTTATACTGAATTTTACCAGCCAATTAAAAAGACTAATTAATATTCATCAAACAAACGCCAAACTCGCCTAATCTCCAAAAACAATTCGCCCCGACCACCCCCCAACCGCTCCCCGACAAAAAGCCTCAAATTATCGCATCCTAAAAAGGCCTCCCGCGTCAAGTTAGCCATTTTTCAGCGGCGTCGGCGTCGGCGGCGGCACGTCAATGCACGAGGGGGGAAGGTTGGCAAGCCGGTCGGCCGCGTACGTGTCGCGTGTATTTTATAGTTTCGGCCGCCTCTGGCCGAGGCTTTTGCAGAGGTGTTGACGGACGGGGGACAACGACCCACAGGCGAGGCGCGCGGCGCTGCTGCTCCCTCTCTCTCTCTCTCTCCTTTCTTCTGGAATTTATATTTGCCGATACGCGCGCCAGGAGGAATTCGCGGCCGGCGAGACTTTCGCTGGATTTCCCGGGATATTTTTTTCGGGGGAACGAGCCGCGCGAAATTGATCGTTGCGGCGGGGGGGCAGTTCTGAGCTTTTTCGCAGCTTGGGGCGGATTTTAGAATTTGAGTTTCTGCTTTAATTGCGAAAAATTAGAGTAGAAAGCATCTTTTAATTCATGGTGCAGTTCATTTGATTCAGTTCTCATGTGCAGATCTCAGTAGTCATGCTCAGCAGAGTGCATACTCATATATAAATAAAAGAACCTTTTTTAAAGTGGCTTAATTTAAATATTAATTTTTATATACATCGTATATTGAATATACGTGTGCGTTCCACAGTCAAGAATTGCATGCATCCAATTCGAGCCTACTTATATACAAAGTAATTCGTTGCCAGCCGTCTAACTCTCGCAAACTAAAAACTCCCGAACGATTTAACGGTTTCCAATGTCCCTCCCTCGAAACATTCCCGCGCTCCTCGCCGTAAACACAAACACTTGCAGGCGGAGAGAGAGAGAGAGAGAAAGCGCTTGATCTAGCGGGGCGCTCGCTTTATCATCCGCGGCGTCGCGCCTCGCGGGGGCGAAAAGCGCGACAGCGTTGCCAAATGTCGCGCGCGCCCTCGTTCGCGCTTTCGTTTGTATATCCTTGAATATCCTTCCGAGATATCCACTGGCCGCGGCTCTCCGATGGGGGAACGAGGAGATACGAGGGAAGTGCGTGCCGCGACTGCGGGGGGGGGGGGGGGGGGTTATGTAGTTGGGGGTGGCAGGTTTTTGGCTGGATTTTGAGCTTTTTCAGAGTTACGCACTTGAATGTAGGACGAGATGTTTAAAGCTTGGCTTTTCTTTACTTTAGAATGTTTCCGGAGAATAGTTTAATCGATTGCGTAATCAAAGTGTTTTATTTTAATTAGAAAAATGTGTGGTGTAATAAGCCTGGCGATGCAGCTGCTTATATATTTACAAAGTTTTTTAGAAATTCGTGCAATCGAGAATTTTCACAAATTATACTTTTCGAAAAATTTGTTATACTGCACTTCACTACAAAATTATTAAATTACAAGAGTTGCGTCAGTTAGTATTGAATCGCAGTTAAAGAAACACAGTATTAAAATAAATTTCAACTTGTTCAAAGTAAAACTCAATAAAAATATCAGCTTTTTTTTCTAAAAGTAGTTTACAAGTTATTCAGAACGACTTCAAGTTCAGCGAAGTCTCGTGAATCGCTTGCGACTTCACTCTCTGTGAACTACTTTTCGAAAAGTAATTTTTGAAACTTGAAAATTTAATTTCCTGATGAATAATTATAGTTAATTTTATGAATTAACATGCCCACTGAATTTCTAGGCTAATCAAAAAACTTTTTTCATTCCTTCAGATCTTGCTAATTAACGATACCTCGATGAAGTGTGACTTGTACAAAATCGAAATTTAAACATCCCAGCCAGAAAACGGAATCGCATATAAATACTCGGAAACAATTCCGGTCCTTCGCAAAACCGTTTCATAAAAGTGTCAACTCCGTTCATTTTCACGTAGGAATCCGCCGTCCGGTCGGCCGCAACGCAGGGACGCATAAATACTCGCGGTGGCCTCGAAAACACTTCCCTCGGCTTGCGAGAGAAGGGCTTCGCAACAGCTGAATTGCCGTCGACGGTGGAAAACTTTGCGGGCAAACAAATCCGTAACGGAAATCCGAAAAACGTAAGCTAGCCGCTCCTCACTTTTAACTTTATGTGTATACCTCTGCTCGCCGCCGTTGCCACGAAGTGTAAGCACGTTTTTTTTTAATTAATGAATCAGAGCTTTTTGCGGGAGAATAAAAGTGCGATAGAAAATATTTGATTGAAAATAAAGTCCGACTACTATTCAACTAAAAAGTGATTTAGAAGAAAAAAACTTTGGCATTTTAATTAAATTTCAATATTAATGAAAAAAAAATACTGATAAGTAGATAAGTCCCGGTATGGTAAGGCGCTTTTCAAAAACCTTTTAATTGGAAATTAAGAATGTACGTCTATCATCAGTAAATAAAGGGTTCGTTAAACCTTATCGCATCTGTTCAATATCAGTTTCTCCTTCAAATCCCTCCACTCGCCATAAAATTCCGTCGAGTCGATAAACAGGCCTTCGCTAAACGAGTAATTTCCCGGAGGCTTTTTATTTGCCGATCCCGCGGAGGGGCGTCGAAGCCCGAAATTCAGCCTCCGGGCCGAAATAAGGACTGGCGCCCTAATGAATATAAATAATTCCGAGCGGCTCCTCAGACCTCGAAAGGGTAATCCAGTCCGCTCCCTTCAAGAGCCCGAATCCTTCCTTTGACGGGCCCCGAGTTATTATCGTACTAAATTACCCGGCACCAAAGCTCCCCGTCTTGTGTCTCGAGCCCGGACCTTCCAGCTTTAACCCTTTTAGGCGGGCGGGCTCTTATTTTCGGGGAGGAGGATATTGATATTCGCTGTGTAAGGAAACTCGAGAAAATTGCCTCGATTCTCTGCTGAATTTCGGAAGGAGTCGGCTGCGTTCTTGTAAACTTGTCACTAGCAGTCGCCGCGTTTTGTCTTGAAAATCAGATGTGGATGTGAAAAGTTGAATTCAAATATATATAGATATATGCTTGATTAATCATAAGTAACTCATTACTTATATACAAAATTAAATTTAAAATTCAATTAAAAACTTATTCCTTTGAAAATATTAAACCTTCTTTCGCTGAATTTTAGTTTATTTAAAATCTGAAATTAATCAAATCTTTACAAATGATTTTTAATAGTTTTTCAAAGATTTTTTTAAATTTCCAAAAAGTCCGTGAAAACGAAATTTAATTCAAATACCTCGTTTTAAAATGTTTGCAAAGACAGCAGTTGTACAAGAATTTCACTAAGAGAAGAAGTATCGAACGCCTCCGCCGAGCAAAAAGAGAAAGAATTAGGCATTCTAGTCGAAACTAGGAAAGAAGAAGAAGTAGAGAAGCTTTAGCTTTAGCTTTAGCAAGGAGGCTCTTTCAAGTCTCGCAGTCTCATATTTTAGGGCGGCCGTGAACAATATTAAAAGCGCGCTCGCCTCGTAGTCGTCGTCTCTCGGTGGTAGAAACGTAGGAAGCGAGAGAGAGAGAGAGAGAGAGCGAGGCGGCTTTTATGCCAGACAGCTTCATCTCCTCCTCCGGGCGCTTCTTCCTTCTTCTCTCGTTACTTCGTTCTTCCTCCCGCTGCCTCTTTATATTGTCTTCGGGAGATAACTTTTCCTCCGCGGGGTTTATCTTCGACTCTCTCTCTCTCAGTCTCTCTCTCTCTCTCTCTCTCTCTCTCTCTCTCTGTGCCCGAACGACGGACCTCGATAGTTCTTTCCTATGTGGTTAATTGGGTTTGTGCGAAGGTCAGCTGCGTAAGCGTTTTAAAGGTGAATGGAAGAAACTTTGGAATTTTTTTGATTCCCCAAAATTTGTCGGACTAAACAGTTTAGATAGTTTATTACATTGGAATATCAATTTGTGTCTCTAAATATTTTTGTGAAATCGGTCGGTATATTACATTTTTTTCTTTCGTTTTCATATTTTTTACAATAACATAGAATGTGTTTAATAACGGTCATGGTTCCATCACAAGTTGTACAGTGGTTAGGATCTGTTTTAGTGATTAAATGGCAGTGTGTCAAAAAATTGTATCTTCTGCCGCCAAAAACGTTGAAATCAAATTTGGAAAGAAAGTGTCAACTTATTTTAATAAAAACAAAGCTTTCGCACCAATAAACAGAAAAAAATCCAACAATCCTGACTAAAATCCGAACTAAATATTTTTTTCTTTTATTAAACTCTCACAGAATTTGAAATTTAATTAGTCTCGTGTTCATTTTTGAAATAAATCTTAACCAAGAGCTGCCTTAAATTCGTTCTATTATTTTTTGCAACACATCAAAGAAACGCCAAGCAAGATGAAATTAGCCAAAAGCAAGGCCGAATCAGCCCGTTAACCAAGCAATTTTCCCCGGGCAGAACCGCGTAAAATCCTCAGATCCAATCCCGCTTTAGATAAGATTCCCGCGTTTAACTAAAGACAGAGCCGTAAAAGGCAGATCGTCCGACAAATCTCCGGGAAGCCGCGCGCCGGAAAAATGCACGATGGCCCATAAGGGGATTATCGATTGCGAGAGCAGTAGTCGGTGCAGGCTCCCCTTTTTTTCTCTCTCTCTCTCTCTCTCTCTCTCTCTCTCTTCCCTCATCGGACCGAACAAAGAGCCGTACCGCGGAAAATCTCGCGCGAAGCTCTTAAATCTTCTTTGCCGCGGAAAGGAAAGTTTGCCCGGCGAGTAGCGGAGAGGGGTATTTATCGTGAATCTTCCGCCGCCCCCTCCGACTTATCTTTTAACCGTCAAACTGGGCGCCGAGCCGAAAGAGAGATGGACGCACGGACAAACGGCTGAGGAGAAGAGAGATTGATTGAGCTCCGCGAGCTTTCGGGGCTCGAAGCCGAGGCACACGACCGCTTTTTCATTCCCGTCCGTCAGTTTTCTTCTTGTTTGTTATTAATTTAAGTTGGATTGCTTGCTAAAGGTTTCAAAGGGTTTTTATTATTATTGCGTGTTAAATTTAGACAAACAGCGATAAAGATTTTGAAATATGAGGTTGAAGCACCTAAATTTTATTTTTAGAAGTTTCACTTTTTTCATCAAGACTAGGATGTACAAAGTAATAAGTTGAATTCAACTTTGAATAAAGCTTTAAATATTTTCATGAAAGTAGAAACTTTAAGTTATAAGAACGTAATTATACAAGTTTATTTAAGTTTCATTGAGCTTAAAAATCATTCATCCTTTGAGAAATCTGGTTTTAGTATTTATACAAAAACTATAAGAAATAAAACATAAACCGAAAACAATGATAAATTATTAAGTTGATCAGTCGATCAAATACAAAAACTTCACAGTTGCAGCAAAGCCACACACGAACACACCAAAGGCCGCAGAATAGCGTGAAAGAAAGTAAACAAAATATGGCCGGACAAACTGCTGGTTTTTTCCTTTGATTTTTCAATTCTTTTTATTCAAACTTGAAAAAACACGAAGAGAAAAATGAATGCAACAAAAGAGAGAGAGAGAGAGAGAGACGCTCAAAGGCTCCATCGTTCGACAACAACCATTTCCCAAACAGCGCGTCGCTGCTGCTGCTGCTGCATCGCTGGAATAACAAAGAATGAGAGAGGAAAGAGGGGAAAAAATACAGAGAGAGAGAGAGAGAGAGAGAGAGCACCAACACACATCTTCATCGAGCAAATTTTTACAGCGCCTGCAAAAGGATTAAAACGCGCGCCCGCTAAATAAAACAGAACGAAATACAAAAATAATACATGCGATGACCTTTCGGTTCGGCTGCTTTTATTTCAGCTTCAAATGGGTTTTCCATACGTATGTGGAGGGGGTATTAAAATATTTTTTCGTGATATTAAATGCGCGATTTCCCAAAACTACCCTTCACATTTTACTTTTATTTCTGTAAACATTATAAAAGATGTAAATAAATTTGGTCATTGAGCAAAAAGGTAAATTGTTATTACCTCGCTGGGATTAATAAATAAATTTAAAATAAAAATTATATTAGCCTAATAATCCAAAGTTTATTTTATATTAAAATACGGATTTTAAAACGTTAGTAATTATTGCTACGTTTAAACCCAAAAATGGATACGTGAAAAAATGTAGTACTTTTTTACACAAGGGAGAAAAAGTTGATTCTCGGAAGTGAACGAGCTTAGCACCTGAGCGCAGCGAGGGTGATAATCACTCCCGCCTGGGAATCATATTTCTCACGTGTGTCGAACAATGTTTTTCGATACAAGGAATATAAAGAAGATTTTAAAACATTCCAAAGTGCGTAAAATCGAATTTTACGCACCCGTATATCGAAACATACATATATTTATACAATTCCTCATCGAATTTGAACTTTTAACAAAGCTTAAATAATTAATATCCTCGCCGTACCATTTTTAAAAAGTGCAAAACTCCAACACCCCCCCCCCTTCCTCAAAAAAATACTCGTCCTTTCCGCGAACCGCCAAAACTCAATCAGCCACTTCCCCCTACGATTGCTAAACAAGCAGAGCATCAAAAGAATCGCTTCTTCCCAGCACCTATGTGCACGAGCCGCCGCCGGGGACGAAAGCTCGCCCCCCGACAGCGTCACACGCGCCCAGCGGACTTTGACGGGCGATATTGATTTTTTAAAATAAAGAGCGCCGACGGGCAATGAAAGTCGAGGACGCGCGACGGTGCTGGACGCCTGAAATTAACCCTTTGACTCGCAAATTAATTCTGCAGCGCGATAAAAAAAAGGGGGGCCTCCGCACAGGGATATGCGGGTTTTGCGAGGCTGGGGGAAGGAATCTGAGAGCTGGTTTTTCCTATCCGACAATTTTAATTTAGTCAGTGCACCTATATTCGTCGTAACTGACATTCGAGTACGGTAAGATTTAGAGTCCCCCATCGGCGGTCTGCTCGGCATGGCAAAATTTTTGAATTTCTACCGCCCAATAATAGAATGGAGTTATTTTGTACAAAAGAAACAAAATTAAATAATTTTTCGGAATAATAAACAAATTTATAAATTAACAAAAATGATGAAATCAATTTCATAGTTGTATTTGAACAATCAAGCTTATACGAATGGCAAATTATCGAAAGGGATCGAATTAAAATTAATAGATAGTAAAAGAGAAAAAGTAAGAAAGGCGAACAATTGAGAGAGAGAGAGAGAGAGAGAACCTTTTATTTCACCATAAAGGTGAAAATTACATAAAAATTACATAAAAATTTCAAGTGTAAACATAATAAGACGATAAATGATAATTATAACAATATCATAGAGAGAGAGAAAGAGAGGACAATATTGAAATTTTATTAAATACAATCATTTCGTGGCGTGCAAACAAAAAAGCAAGGAGACCAAAGACCTTTCTCCTTCTCGCGCTAGCTTTATTTACAAAAGATCCAAGCGCCGAAAAAAAAAAAAGAAAACCACCTCGACCTCCCTTTGCCCTCCCGCACAACGGGCCGGTCAGAAGTCACGCGGACAAAGTAAAAATCCAACCCCGGCAAAAAGGACAACCAGCAGCGGCGGCAGCGGCAGCACAAACGCTCGCTCGCGAGACTTCCTTCGTGTTCGCCAGGGAGAAAAAGCGGCCGCTCGCTCGCGCGCAAGTCGAGCAAAGTGACGCCGGTAAACGGCTGCGGTTCCTTTTGACTCCGCGCAAAAAAGCCGCCTCGAATAAATAAGCGCGCCCCCCCTCTCCTCTGCCTGCCCCCCTCGCGGCGTGTGTGCGAACGCGCTGCGGTGCGCCAAGCGAACGGGGGAGAGAGAACCGCACACGCCAGCCGATTGGACGCGGGCCATCGGACGCTGGGCGGGGAGCCGAGGCGAGAGTTGCCCTTTTTTCGAGGCTTTTCAGGGAGTCTTTTTTGGAAAATTTTCAAAGTTGCCTGATCGACCAGGTATGGAGGTAGGTGTCGAAGTTGAGCGAATAATGTTTACTGAAAAAACAATTTACAATTTACAGCGTGTAATTGAATAATTATATCAAACGAGCTAAAACTGTTTTATTAATCTTGAAACAAAAGATATTTTTGTTCTCAGAAAAATGTCTTCAATTCTCTTCCCTTGAAGCAATATAAGCGCACTTCACCTCGACAATAGCAAGGTCCCCGGCAAAATTTCAAAAGCTCGACACGGTTCTCGCAGCCCTAAAATTCCCATTTTACACCTGCCTCAACAGGCCGAAAAATATTAATCAAAAAGTAAAAGGGAGAAAAAAAGAAGCGGGCCAAAAAAAGCGGCGAGGCGAAAAGATTACAAAAAAGGAATCGGAAGAAAAGCAGAGAGAAAGAGAGAGAGAGAGGGAGCAAAAAAGCTCGAGAGAAAGAGAAAGAGCGGGCAAGAAAATTGCGGAGGCAAAAAGGTGCTCTAAAGGCAATGCGCGCGCGAGTGCCGCGTGTTCCCCCCTCCCCCCTTCTCTCTCTCTCTCTTTCTCTCTCGCTCGTGACGAGCGCCCTTAAGCAAAGCGATTTCGCCCGGGGCCACGTCTGCCTCTCTCTCTCTCTCTCTCCCTCCCTCGCGATTGTCGCGTCGAGAGAGAGAGAGAGAGGCTCTTCCTTTTTTCGCGTGCATGTGCGCGACCCGTTGTTATTGCTCTTTATAAAGATTACCCGGCTACCGCTGTTCTCTGAGCGATGACACGTCGCTCTGCGTCTGCGTCAAGGGCTGCTTAGAATTTGAAGGCCGCTCCTCTGCTTTTAGTGCATTGCCAGTTTTGAGGTATATGGCTTAAATTAGCTCTCTTGGCTTCGAGAAATACTGGTTTTACGCAGCGAAAATTCTACGACGGGAGCAGACAAATGTTTTAAGACAGTTCAATGTTCAATTGAGGCTAATTAGTAGACAATTTACCCACTAAATGCCAGCAATTCGCTCAAGACTTATCAATTTCTGGATGTTTTCAATGTGTCCGGTCGCAAGGCAAAAGTGTTTCCGGAGCAGAATAAAAATGTATTGGACGTGTGTGACCTTGTAATTTTATTATAAAATCGACTTTACTGGGAAATGTACTTCATCTTGCAATTTCTCTTCAATTTTAAATATTAGAAAAAAACGAGACTGCAAGATTTTATAGGTGGAATAATTAATGTTTAATGCTATTTGAAGTTATTATTGCTTCTAAATTGATACGTCAAGTTAGAATAATAGTCTAGAAATTAAGAAAATTAACAATACTTTATTCTGAAATTCGGACTTTCGGAAGAGTAACTAACGCGGGATCATTGAATAGGGCTTGATTCATGCTGAGTCACTGCACACCGAATTTGTCCGGCAGAATCACGAGCTGGCGAAAGACGAGGGTATAATTAGGAAAACACCTTGCGCAAACGAGATAACTTTCTGCGCACGTGTGCGAACACGCGGACCGTGCATTAAACGACGGTTATAAAGACATTCGTAATGCGCGGCTGCTGGCTTTTTAAATTTAGAGCGATACCGACGTTCTGGGAGTCTGGATTTAATTTTTAGTTAGTTATGAATAGTTTAATGAGCAGGCATTTGGAAGAAAAAAACTTGAAATACTTGCAGAGTTCAGACATTCGCGAAGAGTAAAATATTTACGAAGAATTCTCCCAACAATACCGACGTTTTTTGTTCGATCACTTTTTGAAAGAAGAAATTAAAGTTAAGCAAACGCAAACCAGGTTATGTCTGCTTTTGCTAAAAAAAAAGTGTAAATTCTCAGCGCCAGCAAGAGTACACATTTTAATATTTTTTGATCGCGAAAAGAGTTAGGTAAGGACTTTGCTTTTGACGAAACTTACATACCTTGAGTTTCTTTACCCACTCGGTTATCTCGCAGAAGAATCCACTTTGAATTACCCGCTTTGTGCCAGAACCAAGTTTTTCTTCATCCCGAGTATTTACCGCCTCCGAGGGCGCCTTTGACGACACTTGCAAAAAACGCATTTCCCTCCCCAGATAATGAATTATTCCCGTAACGCTCGAACGATAAAATTCCCTTTTTTCATAGGGAAGTTTTTCTATTTATAATGGATTTCGTCGTACATTTTGACAGACACGAAGAGCCTCCGCCTTGTTTCGTTTCGATCGCAGTGTTATCTGTGCAGCTCGGAATATTTTCATATATATGCGGAGCAGCGATCGAGTGTCTATTTTTTTTATTTTTACGCTCCTGCGTTTTGGCCGCGCTGTGCAGCTTTTACATTCAGTTTCACAACATATACTTTATCTGACCCTTTTTTTTACGATTCCTAGTTTTTTCGTTGAAATGCGCTTTCCGTTTTATGTTTTTCGGGAGCGCGCTTTTTTTTTTTTTATATACGAAAAATAAAAATGCGAAATAACGAATGATTTAAATCGTGTAATTTACGGTTGAGAGCTCTGATCAGCAACGAGGGTTTGATTCCCCGAATCCAAGTACTGATAGATTACCGAGGACGCGCGACACTTTTATTTTCCTGGAGTGAAATTTTTCAGGGCTTCTGGAAACAGGAATCTGGGAAATTATTTGAAATGATATTGTAAATCAGTTTTAATAAATAAATTTTAATTAGAAAATTATTGGTTTGCCCAAATTTTTTTAAAAATACTCAGCAATGATATGGATTAAAAATATTCTTATTTAATTTTACCTAGTAATTTTAACAAATTATTTTTTACCAAGTAACTTTAACAAATAATTAAAATTTCCTCCAACACAAACATGCAAACCGTTCTCAAAATTTCTCAGCTTCATTTCGTCAACAAACTTCCCGACTAGAAATGAATCAGGCAAATAATGCGGCGCGGGTAAGGTCCTCCTAAGGCACTCGAAGTGCCTTATGAGGCCCTGACGCGAGCCCCATGATCTGCCCGATTCATTTCTAGTCGGGTTGAAACCGCATTTCTCAAAACTTGCCATCCATCAAAAGCGCGATACCTCCTCCACCACCTCCCGGCAAACAATCAAATTAAAACCCTGAAAAAATCACACACCCCTCCTCCCGCAAAGAAGCAGCAGCAGCAGCCGCTGACGGAAAAGAGGAAAGGTTCGAGTGATATCTCGGGCTGTCAGGCTCGCGCGGAGAGACACGTGCGCCCAGCCTCTCCCACACGTACACCCACACGGGACGGGAGGGAGGAGGAGGAGGGCAGGGGGGAGGAAGCGAGCGGAAAAATGAGATACGACGCCGAGCAGCTGAGCGTGAAATAGTCCTGAGACGGTACTTCGCGCGAGCTTCTTCTCTTAGGTGCGACGCTGCGCCGCGCCTTCTTTTCTCGCTTGCGAGCGAGCTGATATCGTTGGGAGGAAGTTTTAGGGGGGACGGGGGGGGAGCTTCGATTTTTTAAATTGTTTTGTTTAAGGGAAGGGGTCGTGGGGTGCGGAGTTTCAAAGTGACTTTGGTTATTAAAGCTTTAGTTTAGAGTTTTTAATAAAAGTTGAATATTTATGATACATAAATAAGAACTTCTTCTTTGCATAGCAGCTTTATACGAATTATTAATTAATTTGCTCAATTTTCATTCCTATTTATTTGTAAAACATAAAGAAATAAGAAATAAAGTAAATAAAATAAATTTTTCTGACGGTTATACGTTTTTCCGCAATTTATGAATTTGTATTTGTCCGTATAGCGACTGGTTCAGCCGCGGATTAAATCAAGCTCCGCGTATAAAAAAAAAAAAAAAAAAATGAAATAAAATAAATTACGACGCAGCCCCAGGAAGGTCGGAGCGAAAGCCAAAAAATCAGCCGTAAATTCATCGATCGCCCCGCACTTGGAGATCTCGACGGCTCGCAAAAGCCGCACGCACCACCGGGCTCCCCCTCTGTCTCTCTCCTCTCGTAAAAAATGATTCACATATCGACGAGCGCAAACTCCGCGAAATAATGTCAGCGAGACATCAAAGTCGGCGCGCGCGAGCCGTTATTTATAGCGCGGCTCGCGGGATGGTCGATGACGATGAAGGATTCGCCGAATGAATTGGCCGCCTGCTTTTTTGACGGCTATTTTCGAGCCGAATCTTACCGCGCGAATGGCTCCGCGGAATTACGTTGGAAAACGGCTGGATGTAATGTCCTTTTTTTTTCTTGGAGATGGATGGTTTTGCGAGGTTGTGCAAGTTTGTGTAGTTGGTTTTTTGAAACTGTAAATAATTACTTGTTGTACAAATACGTATATTTTATTGTGAAAGTTTGAAAAGTTTTCTTCAATATTAGTTGTATGTTATGTACTACTTTCTAAAATAAACTTATTGATTTGCTTTTTGAGTGCTAGTCTTCAAAGGATTACGTCATTTAATTTCTAAGCGAATTTTCTTCTATATAAATTATTAACGAATCAAAAAACTGTACAAATTATGGCAAACTGTATCTTTTTTGTTAATTTTTTAACTTACACTTGTTAAATAATAAGTTAAGGTACTAATTACATCTTTTTACACTATCAATTAATATGCAAAATTATGGATCGTATCATAATATTGAACGTCATAGAAGTCGCATATTAATGCATCAACAATATTACGAACATTAATACACCAAAACCGACACGTCATTGTTTAAACTTATGCATTAGCTTGATTGGCATTGCATTATTAATTCTCAACAAAAACGCCCAATTAAATTACATCAATTAATTAATTATATTATTTCCCCGCTGCTGCCTTCTCCCACGCCCTCATCAGCAGCAGTCAACGACGCATATCGCTCGTAATCCGACCTCGCAACCCGAAGCAACAACGCAATGCGATACCCGCCCGGGGCCGACCCCCGAAAACGAAAAAAAAGAAAAAAAAAAAAAAAAATTCGGAAAGCCAGCGTTCTCCAAGCGGCGTCGAAGAAAGGCTCTCGCCTCGGCGCTCGAGTCGGTCGAGCTCTGCCGCTTACGGCAGGCAGGCAGGCAGCGGCGCCTCCTCTCTCCTCGTCTTGATCAATACGCGCGCGCGGGCCGCGGCGCCTACTCCCTCTCTCTCTCTCTCTCTCCCTCTTTCGCACAGGCCTACTACGCCCAAAGCATCTGTCTTGTATACGCGCGGCCTACACCCCCGCCGCCCGCCGCCGCCGCCCCCGCCGACGCGCAGAGCGGAGCAAGGAGCGTTGTGATGCTGCTGATGTTGGTAACGCTCTGCATCGGGCTGCCGGTGAGTTGGCGTTTTTTTTTTTGGGAGGGAAGGCTTTTTCACCGGTGAAAACTGCGTCGAACGCGATGAGACGCGCAGCAAGCGTTTGAAGCGGTTGGGAAAGTTCGGGCGAAAGTAACGGTTAGATTTGGCAATTAATGCAGGAGGTGAAGTATCGCGAAGGCACGGAACTGGCTCAAAACAAAGCTAATTGTTACGAGGGCATTTTGCGAGAGTCTGAGAGCGCAGTCAAGTTTCGAGATTATTATAGGAATTTCCATCCGTGCCCGCTCGAGCGTATGTTTGCACTACTGAAAATTAATGGCGGTTAATTTCTGTCCGAAGTAAAACTTTGCCGAGCGCCACCGTTCCTTTAATGAACTGACAAACGAATTTATTTTTGGATAACCGGAGAGAGAGACGGTTTATTAAATTGAATTTTTCTTTCTCGAGCCGCGACCCAATTTGCTAAAAATCTGTTAAAATTTAAGGCTTCGTATTAAAACGCGGCGTTCTCTCTTAGTATTCAAATTACCCTCGAAGAATTAACTCGTTAGCATGTTAATTAAATAGGATAATTAAATATCAGCTGAAATTTGCGCTCGCGTACGGTGAATGTACGATCTAAAACAGCTAATAAAAAATTGTGAAAACCCTTTATAGGTTTATTGGCATAAATCTTCATAATTAACGTACTAATATAAGTAATAACAGTTTCTTAAATGGGCACAAGAATGGTGTTAATTATGGTAAAAATCCCTGTTTAAGGTTTCGGGAAACAATGAAAATTTACGTAATCAGTGTTTTAAGTTAATGAATACCCTAATGAGATTATATTTTTAAGTTAATTGAAATTTTAAAATAGAATTATTTCGAATATTTGAAGCATTTCTTAGTTAATTACTAGTTAATTACTTTGCAAAGGTCTAAACATTGGACTGAAAAAATGACACACAGAAAGAAAATTGGTAAATTATTGCACATTGGAAAATTATCAATGCTTTTTGCTATATTATTAAATAATTGAAAATGAAAAATGAAAAATAGAAATATTCGAGGTTATTGTTCAATCCATTAAACAATTTAACTGGTCAAAAGAGCGTTTCAAACCTAAGAACAATTTTTCACAGCTATTTTGAAGGCTCTACCAACTTGTATTTATTTTTAAATCTCAATTTAATTAAAGCCTGAAACTCAGTATCCATTATCAGGTCGTCACAGCAGCCGTTCCGCAAGCCACAATTCCGAGAATCACAGAACGACTCCGTCCTCGACGGCCGGTCTTGGCCGGTCCAATGAAGCGTCACGGCTGCTTTTATCGAAATGATTCGGGGGCCCCGACGTGGAGCGCGCGAATTTCGAATTCGTCACTGCGGTCGGGCCACCTTGAATGGCTTTTCACGGAGCGTCCCGCTTTTATGCGACCGTCTGCCGCTGCAGTGTCGCGTCTGTGCATGCTTGGTTTTTGTTTCGAAATGCGCTGCCTACTTTTTGGAAATGGGCTGCTCGTGCTGCTTTTGAGGGACAAGTTTTTTTTGGAAAAGTTTTGGAAGAGAGACAAAATTTTGTGAAATATTGTAAGAAAAGATTTCAAACCGTTATTTATCAAAAAAAAATATTCGCGTTTAGCGATGTATCAACTTTTTGACTAACCGTGTTTAACATTCCTTTAGATGAAACTATTTCAACTTTATAAGACATAATATTTTAATAAGAAATTCAAATTTTCAATAACAATGCCTTTCTCCGTAAAAGTACCACCCATCCCTAAAAATCACCCGATCCCCCCCTAAAAAATATCCTCAACAACCGCGGCAGCAACTCTCCCCGATCGTCCCTCAAGATAGTCGGGCTCGCTCGCATCCTCGCCGCGTGCGGCCTCCCGACGTAATGCTCGCCCGCAAAGTGCACCTCGTCCGCTCCGTCGGTGACTTAAAAAGCGCGAGAGCCGCTAAAAACTTGGGCGAACCTCCTCGGGGCTCTCACGCACGCGACGCTCGCCGATGTGCCCCTTGCATGCGCATCGACGCGGGAGAGGGACGACGTTGCATAAGGAGCCCGACCGCGCGGGCTGCTATCGACTTTTACGTAAGTTTTAAGTAAGGAGGCCGCGTGCGTGCGCCCTTCCGTCCTCTTGTCTGCTTTGAGGATTATTGGGCGAGAGAGCTGCGAGGATTTGGGTCGCTGCAGGATGTCGCTTTTTTAGATCGGGTTTTGCGGTAGGGGTCGAGCGGGTTGTAATTTTGATGGGGGATTGCGTTTGTGAATGCTTGTAGGGAAATTGAGAGGTTTGTAAGCGTTTGTAGAATGATTAGACTGGAAATTAGGTACTTGAAGGATATGGCTCAATCTAATGATTATATATTTTGTTCGGCAAGATATTTTTTTCGACTAAAGAATGTTATAAGTTACTTAAACATACGCAGGTTTATTTATTTATTTATTTATTTAAAAACAGAATATCGTTAAAATAAAAAAGACTCACGAAAAAACTATTTTTACATCAAAGTTCCGCTGTTTTGAACGGCTGACATAAATTGATTCGTTCTACTTGAATATTCAGCAAATATAGTCTTTCCCAAACTTCTCATTTCAATGTTTAGTTTGCAAAAGAAAATAAATTCAAACCCAAATCACGCTTCAAGTCACTGGCTTTCAAATCTCACTGTTGTTTCAAACAAAAGTTTTACCGAAGTTCAAAGAAACAACACCATTGACAACAACGAAGAAGCTAACTCTCGCCTTTAATCCTCGCACTCTCCGAAATCCTCGCGAGCGAAATTAGCCGCGAGGAAGAAAAAACATAAGATCGGATATCGCCTCGCCGCGGAGGAATAACAAGGGTAAGAAAGGGAGGAGGACACATCGCTCGCGCAGTCATAAGAAATTCAATATGCAAGCCGTCAGCCGAGATAGACTCTTCGCGCGACTGTCGAGGCGCGCGGGGGTTAAATAATTGCATCCAACGGAGCAGCCGCCGCCGCCGCCTTTGGCTCTCTGCTCCTGCGGTCGCTTTGTGTTTGTTTATCCCGCTCGAGGGACGAGGCTCACCTGGAACGGAAAAAGGAGTTCGGTTCGCCGAGCGTTATTAATCACCGAGGAAAGTCACTGGCGGTTTTCGGGGCCAGGAGAGACTGACTTGTTTTTCGGGGCGCGGCGAATGCATTTTTCTTTGAGAAAAATGCGCTTTTTGAGGATTGGCGCTCAAGGTTTTTCCGGTAATAAACGAGGATTAATGATTCCGCGGCGCGTATTTCACTTTCGACCTACGGTTCATCTGTTTTCAAGGACACTTTCATCCATCATTCTTTAATTAAACGCGGGTTTTCCCTCTTTTCAATAACAACTTTTGAAAAATGATCCGACTTTCAGATCAATCAAAGAATTTCAAAACTATTTACCATATAAAATCCTTGGAAAAAAGCGCGCCATCCATCGAAACTTCCAGTATAAAATTCTTCCGAAACTCTCGTCGATTTAAAAAAAAAGAACCCAGCCAGCCGCATCCGAGCCCGGCCGAAAGGGCCATCGGCGCGCGGCTTAAAGCGCAATCGGCGCTGGCTCGGCGCCGCGGCGCTCCTCAAAGCGCGTCACGTCGGCGCTCAGGCCGCAAAATAATATGCGGCCGGCCGGCGGCTGATTACACGTGTCCGCCAACCCCCCCCACCCCCCTTCGAGTGTGCGGGGGCACGCACCGCAAGCCGCCGCGCAGCCTAATCCGCGGCGCGAGCCCGACCCCCAATCGATAGCTAATTCGATGTGCCGAACGCGGCTTTCTTTCTGGCGAGGGGAAGGAGGTGAGGACGGTCGCTTTTTGGTGACTTTTTTGGGATTCGGACTCGTGGGTGTATTCTGCAAGCGTGTGTAAAAGGAATGCTGAAGCGATCACAATAAAGTCGATGACACAACCAGGTGCAGTTCTTTGTGAAAGGGAGGTATTTTAAAAAGTTATTTTAAAAGCGATAGGACGACAAGTCATTGGTGCCTTCTGACATTCGCTTTTTTTAATTAAAAGAGTAAGTTATTTAATTGAGCGAAACTAATATTTAATACTCGAATATATAATAATTTAGCTGGATCTTTGATCGAGTAACATCTCTCAAGTGCCTTTGCATGTTACAAAAATCATCGCTAATGCAGCGCAGATTAAGTCCTTAAAAAACAATTCAAAAAGGATTGCCGGGTTACCGGCTCTCAACCGAGAGCTGGCCGCCCTCTAAAATCTGCCGTTAAAAAGAGCTCCTTTACATTCTCCTCCCCCCCCCTTGCACCAAAAGATCAGCCTCGCGCCGCACTTATTTATATCGGCCGGCGGTCTCCGCGCGCAGCAGCCCGGCCGCGCGCGGGTTAACGTAAACGAGACGAGCTCTCTCTCTCTCTCTCTCTCTCCGAGGCTGGCTGCCGAAGAGCTTAGATCAACGGCATTCATATTGAACGAGGCGAGGCTCGCTGAATATTCATGGCGTCGTGTAGCCGAGCCGCCACGGACTCGGGGCGAAGACTCGGGGGCGGCGAGGAGGCCGAGGCGGCCGGAGGCACGTGCTCTCTCTCTCTCTCTCTCTCTCGCTCTCTCTGCCTCGGCTGCCTCCTTGCGGTGCGCTTTCAATTCGAGCCTTGCGAGAGGTCTAATCGACCTCCTTCCTAACTGCCGGAGCGGATTTTTTGAGCTTTTGGAGGCTCTTTTTCGGGATTCGGCTGTGTTACCTTCGGGGGCTTTTTTTCTGATGTAACGACGGGAATTCTTGAAGCTCGAGAAAAGTGATAGAATTATAAGCTTAAAAAAGTATTTACTACATTACGCTACACTTTGACAAGCATTGTTGTAAGGAAATCCAATGCCTGAAAAACATCTTGTTTTTAAATAATTAAAATAAATTAATAATTATCAAATATATAGAAGAGCCAATTATTTCGAATTTTAAAATAACTTCCCTGATAGAAACGTTAAGCATTTTTTGGCCAATTCTTAGCTTTTTTATAGTTGAAAACGACAAATTGCTATTATTTTTTGACATTATCAAATAATTAAATATATGCTCATGAATATTTCAATGTAACATTTTCTCTTTTAAAATGATTTTCCAATTGTTTTTATTTAATTTAGGTATCAATTTTAGCTAAAAAAAAAGCTCCATTTAAAATACACGTTAACCAGCCCGACTGGTTAATTTTCTACCAGGGTTTCTCACCCACTCATCACGCTTCTCTTTCCGAGAACACCCGCCAAACTAAAAACTTGATTTCTCTCCCTCAAAAAAATCCCAGCAGTAGGCCCGTCATCCAGCGCTCCGAAAGCGACACCCGCTATACATCTCGGCTATACCCGTCGCGGTAATTAAACCCTCCTCGGCACATCGGCGCTCGGCGGCGGATGCTCGAAACGAATTTTCGGAGGGAGAGAGAGAGAGAGAGAGGTCGAGTGTCGCGCGCTGCTCGATCGGGCCTTACAAACGACGTTTCTCGGGCGCGTGCGCCTCAAAGCCCCCGTCGTGTCTCGTCGCTCTCGTATAACCCGCGCCCGAGCCTCCGGCCAGGATCTCTCGACGAGCGCGATCTCCACTTGTACGCGACTCCGTGCCCTCTCCTCGCCGTTCTTCCCCCCTCCCGCTCGAAGTGCGCCGATACGACCTCCACCTCCCCCCCCGGAACTTTGCCAGGTGTTCACGGACGGATTTCGAGAGCTGCTTCTTTAACTGGCTGGCTTGCGGGGGAGTGGAATTGAGAGGCGAGTAATATTGCGAGGTGCGCGACTATTTTGGTGATAAAACTTTTAATAATTTTGAGTAATAGGACAGTCGGGTTGTAAATTTTAGTTTTTTCATAACCTACTTTTCGCAAACTCGACTACGACCTTGAATCTGAAATTCGAAGCAATCCAGAAAGATCGATCCCAAGACACGGAGCGCAGAGAAATTTCTTCGCAGCTGAGCCCAAGCGAGTTTCGCCCCTCCATTTCAACCTCGTCACTCGCGCCATTATCCCATCGTCGACCTTTCCTCCCGCGCGCGCGCGCCGGTCGGCGAACAATTCGAGCCCCCGGCTGGCGAAATAAAAGGCACGCGCGCGCGCACGCAACAATCCGCATTGTCCCGTCTCTCGAATTCCTCGGCTGCATTGTGCGCATCGGCATTTCCCGTTGTTTATCATCAACTCTCCGGCGGCGCGAATCCTTTATCGCGGCGGCGCGGCCTGGAATATAATTTTAGCGAGAGAGAGAGAGAGAGAGAGAGAGAGAGAGAAAGTTCTGCTCGCGCATTATCGAGCGCATCGCAGCTCATTTATTTCGCCCCCTCCCCCCCACCCCCCGCCCCGGGATTATGACGGCGAGTAATAAAGAGCATCGGGAGCTGCTCGGGAGATAAGAGGACTTTTGGGCCGGACAATGGTTTCTGTAAGCTCTGCATAAATAAGAGAGGCCGAGATGTATTTTCGTCGATTATTATGGGTTTTACGTGTCAATAGAGGATTGTACTTCGTAATCAATTGCACCAATTCACTATATAGATAGAGGAATTTCGCTGATAATACAAAGATAAAAGTAATCATCGCTGCAAACTTCCAAATATTTCTGAATCACAATTTATCGGTTCGCCTAAACAATTCCTCCTTATAAGGAACTACTCTAACAACTGATTATATACTTTCAATTTTTCCCTAACCAATTCCTCCGTATAAGCAACCACTCCAACAACCGACTACTCTCTGCAGCTTGAACAAGTCACCCTCGGAAAGAACCGAAATTAACCCCGCGGCACACTCAACCGTAGCTTTAAAAACCCGCGCAAAGGTCCGTCAATCGGGAGCGCAAAGCGGCACCGCCGCGGCGGCTTATCCGGGGGAGAAAAGAAACCCCAGTGAACCAGATATTACCCCCGTCCGGGAGAGAGAGAGCGCGCGAGAGACAATGGAGCGGAGCCGCGCGAGCGAGCGACGAGTCGACAAAGGGGGCTGCTAAAGCGATTCCTCGGGGGCAGACGCGAGCTTGCGAGGGGACGACGGCCCCGGCACCTCGAGGACCCCGTCGGGCCGCGAGTCTTTCCTTCGGAGGAAGCGAAAAAGTGCCGAGCGCGCAGTTTGTTGTATGGCAATGAAGAGCTTTATTGGTTTCGGAGTAGATTTGATTTTGTGTTTGATAAACTGTCTTAAAATTGCACTGCCGGTCAATTTCAAATTGCAGGTATAAGACTCGTTCTTGTTTATTTGATATCCATCCAATTTGTATGTTATTATAAGATACAGTTTTACTAGAAATCTTTCATTTGTCTGCAAGTAAAACTACACAAAGATCAAATCACTTACTCGAATAATATCACGTTCCACGCAGATATCATTTACCGATCAACTTCGAGCGCCCAAACAAGACCCACTCACCGGCAATCGGTATCAATAACACCCTCCTCACTCTCGCCTTCTAAAAGCTCGCGAAACAGCCGGGTATACCTGCGAAGCCACACCCACGCAGAGAGACTCCTTCGCTCCTCATTGTCCAAAGTAATAGCTCTCGTTTCTCCTTTATTCCCGTGACCTTTTGCACGACTTTATTTCCCCCATTGTTTCTCCCCCCCCCTCCCCCCCATTTACCCGGCTGGCGTAACGGTGTTCATAACTCTTTCTTGATTTCTTGCCGGTCGGCATTATATTACACCCCTTCCTTTGTCCACCCGGCCTATACGGTTCTGCTGCTGATAGTTTTTTTTCTCTTTCTTCCTGCCGTTTCAGAGGCAGTCGATTAAGAGTAAGTTACTATAATTCTTAAGCCTTTAAGACCAGAAACTGTTTCGGGAATTGGTAGGGAATAAAATGAAATCATTTTCCGGGGTACGGAAAAGTCGAGGGATAAATTTTGCAAGACTGTTAAAAACAGAAATTTATTTTCATTTGGCAACTCGTGCCTTAGTAAGATCTAGTTTAATTAAATCTCATTTCTCTTTATATAAAAAAATCGTTTCGCATTACCGAAACTCGTCTAAAATTTCGACTTCAAGGTTCCTCTTTTTTCCCTTCCCGTCTAGTTCCTTCTTCTCCATTCGAAGGAGAATTAATGTACTTTTTTTTGGCTTATTGGGTTACACCGCCGGGGCTAATCTCGTTTCCTCGACTGCGTCATTCTCCGTCCAGACGCCGAACGAGTTTTGTTGACCGGCGCTTTTCTAACGGAATTTGCCTGGAAACCGACAGCGCGCATTTTAAAAAGCTGCAATTGCGTTATACCTTCTCAGAAGGCTCTTGAAAGAATCTATTGCGACAACCGTTATGAACGAATCTACGGAATAATCAATCGTCGCGCGGCCCGAGAATATCTGAATTCATTTATAATAAATGCCGATTAGCTTTGGAAATTCTTCCGGTCTATTTGCGGTTGATAGGCTTAGAAGGGTTCAGTGACCAGGTCGAGCAGCGTCTGCGAAATGTTTTATTCACCGGCAGAAAAAAGAGAGAGAGAGAGAGAGATAGAGAGCTGATCGAGCGTCGCTAACGCTGTATCTGATTTCAATTAACCGCAAGGGCAACCGATGACCGCAGATACGAGAGCTCTGTGAGTTGGCACTCGCCGCTAAGAGTTGTTGTTCTTGCAGACGGAATCGCATTGATAAAGTGGAGTGGTTACGTTAATTATTTATGGTTGATGAGTTCGCTTGGTTTGTTTAGCTTTCTATTCGTTCTGTTGGGCTTTTGATTTCAAAGTGAATAGAAAACGGTTCAGTAAATATTTTCACTGGTAAAACGAATGTTTTTCAAGTGATTAAGTCCATTTTTTAGATTTATAGCGAAACAACTTTGTTAAAAGTTCAATGGGCTACATTTTTCAAAGAAGATTTTAGTCTTTATGGCCTTTAAAATATTTGTTTGGTTTGGTGAAATTGTTTTTTCCAGAGTTGTGTGTATTTTTGTGCGACTAAAAAGGCAGTTTGTCATACACATTTACCTTTTAAATCTGCTAAAAAAAAATTCATGCTCCGTTATTAAATTATCTGGCTTATTTGTTCAATGACAAATCCTGACAAATTCGTTGAAAGATAAAATACAGTTATTATCAATAACGCATTCAAAAATTTGAATTCGTTAAATAACGGAATAACAAAAAAATATTAATAATCCAAATATAAATTTTAATTATTACTTGAAAAGAAAAATTTAGTATCCCATCACATCCCAATTTAAGATTTTTAAGTACCAATAAATCAACGATTCCCCCCCAACTACCCCTCCCCGGCTTTCCGATCTCCCTCGTGGATATCAAACGCAATTAAAAATCCCGGAGCTCGATGAAAAAAGCGTATTCGCATCGATGTCCAATGCAGCGAGAGAAGCCTCCATCTTGGCGGGTCATCCACGTGCTCGCGTACATAATCCACGCAAGAGGCGCGCGGGCAGCGCGAGGAGGGGGGAGGGGGGGAGAACCGCGATATCGCCCGCGGCGGTAATGTGTGCGGGATGATATAATTTTCGTTTAATTAAAACTGCGATATCGCCGCGGCGCTGGAAATTGAAAGCCCGGGATGGGAACGCGCCTGCTTTTGTTGCGTGGGGGTATATATCGGCGGGGTGTAGGTGTGTGGGTGTGTGGGTCGATCGGGAAAGTTCTCGTGTTTTAGCTTTTGCGTGAAATTAGAAGGGGACTAAAGGATGTGAGCCCCGGTATTTTGTAGAAGCAAATTATAGTTTGAAAATTCCTCAACTTTTCGAGCAAAAATTTGAGGACAATTTTAACGCAATCGAAGTTTATATTTCACTGCTAAAAATGATGTAATCTTCTAAAACCTCTCAAGACGAGGCTTATCCAACGAGTATTTATCGCCAGCGAAGCCAAGCTACAAGCACGCATTCACCGTAAATCTAATTTCACGCGCAAAAATGAACGGGGGCGCATGATGTTTGTTTTCATAAAACAACCGAACGCTCGGTCGCTCGCGACGACGACGAGAAAATTTTTTCAACCGTGAATAAAATACTACCCGAAGAAAGCTCTCCCTCTCGCCTCCCCGGGAAAAGTAGAAGGACGCGGACGCGAAAATGCGAGAGAGCTCTCGCGAAAAAAGGAAGCCCGCGAGAGAGATGGGAAAAACTCGAAAGTCGAGAGGAGAGAGAGAGAAGCACCGCCGAAAAATAAAAGGAGGCGCGAGACAGTGACGGTTGTTCGAGAGTTCAGCCCTTTATTCTTCCCGAGCGAGGATCCTAATGCTTTTTCCCCCGGAGTTCGGGGCTCGCTTTCGAAAATGTTTAGCGATTCTCTCTCGAGTAGTAGAGGAGTATAATTAGTCAGCCTATGGAAAACTACGATATTAAACAACTGGAAGTAAAATTTTTCGAAAGTTACTCCGCGGGCCAGATAACGAAGCCGAAGTTGGGTTAATTAGAATTTTCTGTACTACGATTTCTGAAATACAAAAGTTTCGCACGCTTTTACGTTATATACCTGCTGCCGGTACGTTTCTAGATTAGCGCATTTTCTGCAGCTACCGGGTTGCTTTAATTATAGTGCACTTCAATATCAAAGTTTCGCTTCATACTTTGCATCGTTAAAAATACTCGAATTATTGTATTTATCCTTTTATATACATTTGTTACATTCAAGTTCCGGAAATAACAAAAGATGATGAATCTTTTGAATTTATTTCCTGACTTGGTATTATATAAAAAAAAAACTATATGTCACTGGTTTAAAATTTTAAACCTTCATAGATTTAACTTTGAATAAACAAGTAATCTCTTCAAAAATGTGCTACAAACTGAAAATAATTTTTTATCCCAAATTATGCCCAAAGGGGCACTTGATCAATTTTCAATCTAAAATTAAAAACCTTTCAGCCTCAAAATCTAAACCCCAAAGCAGAGCTCGCAAATGAATAACCAGAGCACTACTTTGTTCCGGATAAGCAGTTAAAATTTAATTGAATAAAGATTTAACTCGCAAAAAAAAAGTTCCCGACTGACAAGCGAAACGAGCAGCCGCGCGGCGTATCTCGTTGAGGGATGTACTGACAACGCGGCGCGCAATAATAGTCCCCGGAGAGTAGAATACCGTCCTGTACACATCGCGATAAGCCCCGCCGTAATATTAATACATTAATGCGGTTAATTAATATAGCGAGCGGCGGCGGCGGCCGCGGTTTTATTCGATTATTGGCCCGGGCTCCGGGCGGCGCATCTCCTAATTTTTGAATGTTTGATAACAAAGCCGCCGCCGCTGCGGCCTGGAAACTTTTAATTAGTCGCTGAATTTTTTAGTCAATAAAAATAACCGGCGCCGACGCGCAGAATTCCGGCCGGATCCGACGCCTTTTTTAACGAAGTTTGCGCTGATTTTGGCCGAGTTATTGCAAAATGCAAATATGAACAGGATCGGGTGTCACATTAACATAAGTAATGATTTCAAGCGCCGGACACCGCTGATGAATAAAGAATCGGGCTCGTTCGTTAACTGGAGAATTTTTTATTTAAATATTCAAAATTCTAGACTGAAAATTCAAATCGAAAATAAAATTGAAATTCTACACTGATCAGGATCAATGCGTTGAGTCTGTTATGATTGAGTGACTCTGGACACTTTTATACATTTGTGAATAAACGTATCCGTCACATCATAAACTAAATAAATTATCATAATTTATTCTGATAGTATAATAATTTTTAGCTACACACATCATAGAGCAGTAAATATTTCAAAAATGTGTAAACACTCGTCGTAAAACAGGTAATAAGGTAGACTAGAATAAATAAAAATTTCAGAATAAGAGCACCTTAAAGTCAGTTTATCTATCTTCTTAAATTACACTTTTTATCCTTTTCAAACTTAACTAAAAACTATTTCTCCAGTTAGTTTTCGATTCATCGCCAGAGATTTTTCAAACAGAATACATTATCAGAAAAAAATACAGTCCAAAAAAAAGGACCTTTCCCAAAAACGTCCCCAAAATGCATAAACAACACAAACGAACGAGCGATATTTCCCGAGGCAATCGATCCGCCTGCAAAAAAAAAGGCCGTGGAAAGGGAAGTAAGTAAAGGGGGGAAGCGCAGCCTGCGAAAAACTACGGAGCCTGCAGTCGAGGATGGAAAATAAACGCGGCGATGATGCTCGGGAGTTTGAAACAATTAACATAACAAAGCTCTCGCGGAGGGAGATAGAGAAAGGGATAGACGCGCTGGGTCGGTTTTCAGCCTGGCCGAACAACAGCGGTGTAGAGGAAAAAAGGAGGCTTGAAAAAAAAATGCACGCGGCGGAGTATATTCAGAGCAGACGATGCTTCGCGTTATCCGAATGTGTAGCGTCGAATATGATGAATGCTTTTGTTGATTTTAAAACGGAAAAGTCTAATTTTATTTCCTTGCATAATTGAATGATTAATATATCGGTGCTCGATAATAAATTAGAATCTGAAAGAGAACCGACGCGCTTTAAAAAGATTTCAAACGGCAAAGGAGTTCTTAAATTTTCGCATTGAAAGCGACTTTTCACTACATTACGCCAATAAAGCACTTTCAGCGCCTCGATCGACTCGTTCTATAGCTTCGAAAAGCAAGCACTTTAAAAATATCGACTCGGTCTTGATCGACACGACAAAGTTGAGAAAACCAGATCAAAGCTGGGGAGATAACATGGACAGTGCATCTACGTGTAAGCCGATGCGCGTAAACTTTAGGCAAGAGAGAGAGAGAGAGAGAGACTCCCGCCTCGGCGCACTCGATATGCATCTACTTAGTATATACATTGCCCGAGCAATCTTGCAAACTTTGCCCGACTTTTCCTCAATATTTATACTCTAACAAAACCCAGGCCCAGTTAGCAGTTCTATTTTCGTTGTGCTCGAGCCGCCTCTTTTGAGGAGCTTCTAATCGAGGATTTATTCCTCGCCCTTGCGAAAAAAATGTCTCTCTGGTTTATTCACGAGCAGGTGGATGATAAAAATAAATTAAATTCAAGTCGCCCGCAGCTATAAAACATTCAAAAGTCCGTTATAAAGATTTAAGGATATGAGTTTTTGATATTTTTTTGAAAAGGTTTACAAAACCTACTTTTACATCGATGTAAAAGCTTTGACTTAAAAAACATTAGACGATGACCGAGCTCACATTCCGTTCCTCGCGACTCCTCAACACCGCCAGTCCCCCCGAGGCTCGAGGTCCTAAATGAAATTAAGAAAACGGCGAGAAGAGAGCGGAGAGAGAGAGAGCGCGCTAAAAACTGTTCTAGAAAGCAGCGATTTACGCTCACTCTAAGGAATTAGAAGGCAAGGCGGCACAGCGTAGGGAAGCTCTCGCGAAACACACAATTCACGATTTGCATTAAGCGCCGTTTCTTTTGCCAAGTGGCGCCGAAGCTTTTACGCGTCTTTACGAGTCCTTCGCGTCGGATGCGTTTAAGCCCTCCTCCCCCCTCCTGAAGAAGACGCCCGAGGAAATGTTTTTGAATACCGCTGCGGCGGCGGCGTCGGCGGAGAATAGGCCGAAACGCTGCCAAAATCTCGAGAGTAACACCAACGCCAAGTCTTTCTTTACTCTTCAACGACCGGGAGCTCCCTGTCTTTCGCCCTCCGCGCGACTTTCTCTCTCTCTCTCCCCCTTTTTTGGCTCCCGCCCTTTTCACGCTCTCGAGCCTCGCGCGCGCGCCCCGCTCTCTGTGCTTTTTTTTTATGAGCGCAGGCAGGCAGGCTGGCAGGCAGGCTGAGAGAGAGGAGTCGCGTGTCACCGAGATATTTTTCGAGGTTTGCGCTTGAGGAACGGAGGAGCTTTGTCGTGGCCCCGAGGAATTTATTGTTTTTTCAACTGACGGATGGCTGTTTGACTAAAAGTGGGTGCTTAAGGGTTCATGGCAGTTGCCATTGTATGCCTAGCGGGAATAAAGGAGGATTTTTGCTTCTGAAATCCACTTGCAAAGTGCTTCGAACGAATTTATAGATTTTTTAAAAATCTAAAATACGCGAGAAGAGCAAAGTTATAATTTTTAAAATTAATCCGCAACGGTAATTCCCCATTTCACTTCCAGAGTTATAAAGCATCCGTCCACCCAATTATTATCGTATCAGCAGCTAATCGCGGAGCCGCGACAAAAAGCCAGCCGATAGTCGCGCGATTGCGCCTCGTATTGATTAGCTCTCCGAGCGCCGAGCAAATCCTGTTTATGCTCTTGCCGCGCCGCGCGAGAAAAGAGAGAGAGCTGACAATAAAAAAAAAAGTGTCCCCCCCTCTCGCGAGCCTACATCAAAGAACGCAGCCCCGCTCGCCCCGGCGGCCGAGTGTGCTTATATAAGCTTTCGGGTAAATATTTGTGTTTCTGTCCAAAGTTGTTTAGGTGGCCCAGTCGATGAATGATTTTGTACGGATAGGCAGGCTAAAATCGCGCGTTAGCCAATCGGAAGCGTGATTTTAAGGGGTAGTTTGTAGAACAAAATGGAAAATGTAAAAACTCTCTTATATCTATCCCAGAGAATTTGATAAGAAACCGTTTATATATTCTAAAACCTACCTAACTTAACATTGCCCTTAAAATGCCCAACCAAATCCTCAAGGCCTCACTTCTTTCTCTTCGCTTGAGCTGCTCCAATCTCCAACATCAGCCAACGTAACTTAAAAGCTGCATAAAAGTCACTTACAACGATGTAACGAGCGGCCACAGGGTTCTCAAAACTGCCCTCCGCACACGCCGCGCCTCGCGCAAACAGCGCTTAAATGCGAGATTGATTGAGCGCCGCTCCTCTTTGCTCGCGATATGATAAAGAATCCAAAGGAGCGAGATACTCTCCGGGCTGCGCACCGATTCCAGGAGTATCTCGTGTCGGTAGTCGTGTATACGGAATCGCGCGTGTTTCCGAATATCCAGAGCGTATATTCCCAGACTCCGGTAGAGGAGGGCGCGACAAAAGAACGTCACGTCACTCTTAATGCGCAGCGAGAGACTGGAAGGCGCTCCTTCCAAGTTCAAGGAGCTCGGAATTCCTCGGCCATTGCGCGATACGTAATTTTCACTCCCTCAATGGGTTTAAGCTGGGCTCGCGGAGACGCGGCTCCGGCGAACTCGATTAACAAGTACCATTCCAGTCACGTTTATATGTTAATTTATTTACAGTGCCGGCGTGCTTTAGTTTAATTTTGCAGGGGCGAGTTGAGTGAATGCGGCTAATTGTATGTGAGTCGGAGAATAAGTGTTTTATTTTCATTCTGTATATTTAGCTTTATTTTTGCTTTTATTTGACTGATAGATGTATTCCGAATCAGTTTTCAAGTTCAGCACTGTTTTTTGTACGAAGGTGTATCTGGTGATATTAGTATTAGTTTACATTTGACTTCCTGGGATAATATTCGTAATAGCGATTATAACATGATTGTTATTGTTTATTTTTTATTATACATATAGCCTTTACTTATATTTGTGTTTAACCTAATGCACTCATTGTTAACGTTTTGCTAATTTTTTTCAAAAAAGAAAAAAAAACTTATCTATATACATATACGTCTATCTCTATCTCTCTCTTTCTCTCGAAAAAATGCAATAACAAGGCGAATCCGAGAGACGTCTCCCGGGCCCGCCCGGCGGAAAAATGCGAGTCGGCCTAAATTCCGGCGCCTCGCGCGTAAATTCCTCGCTTCAATTACGACTCAGCGGGAATCCCGTCTCTCCTTGCCGCTCGATAGAAAATACGTGGGCGCGCGCGCACGCACGCGATCGCCCGCTCCCGCTCGAATATCGCGCGCTCGAGGAATGCGACGGGGTATTATATATACTTATGCGGGGAGGAAAGACGCGCGGATCGACGCTGTTTCGAATTCTGGGAGATGCTGCCGGGGAGGTTTTGCGGCAAATGAGATTTTTTGTTTGTAACGAGATTTTCTCGGGGATGTTTTCGCTTGTTTTAATTTGCATTTTTAGACCTAGATTTGAATGGCCGTTTTAACCGCGAAGATATAATCTTTTTAATATTTTATCTTTCGTTGCAGTTTAAAGCGCTTTGAGAACTTATTTTAGATTATTTGTATTGTATAATGGACTAAAGCATTGTAAGCATTACATTTTTTGAAGTAAGCTCCTTGTTTTAAAAATTTTAAATTCAGACGAATTCCTAAAATTCTGAAAAATTTTTTAGTTTTCGGCAGTTAAAAAAGTTTGAAATACATTATTTTGCAATGGTTCGCTGTTGGCGCAGAATTATGTATTGTATAATAGACAAAAGCTTTGTAAGCATTAAATTTTTTGGAGTAAGTAATTGTTTTAAAAATTTTAAATTCAGACGAATTTCCAAAATTCTCAAAAATTTTTTAGTTTTCGGCAGTTAAAAATGATTTAAATACATTATTTTGCAATACTTTGCTGTAGGCACAGAAACGCAAACAATTTAAACTTCGAAGTAAGATCCAAGCTGAAAATTACGACGAAGTCAAAATATTAAGAAGAATTTTCTGGTTAAAATAGGCAAAAGGATATGGCCTGGACTTGATTTATCAATGTATAATCGGTAAAATTTTTATTGTTTATTTATTGTTTATTTTTTCAGATCACTTTAACACCAACCTGAGGTAAGTATATTTAAATGGCAGAGTATTTTCAAACGTACCGCTTAGATATAGGAATATCCAAATTAATTTACCATAAAAAGCTCGTTTAATAAATAATTTAACGCAGAGCGAAAGCATCAATCCATCGATACCCGCCGCCACTTTCCTCGATATCCCCCTTCATAATTCTCCAAATCCTCGCGCATCCCCGTCGTTCCGTTTCTCGCTTAGCTCTCATCTCGTTGTCCGCACGTCTCTCTCCTCGAGTGAAAAGTTTCGCGTCGCGAAGAATACTACGGCCGCGCTCTCTTCTTTTTGTTTGCGCCCGAATGAAAAGCAGCTCTCCGCCGCCGCTTTCGGCACTTCGGCGGCTGAGATGTTTTCGGCCCCCCCCGCCCGTAATTGATTTCTCGCTCCGGGAAATTGAATTTCAGTAAAATTCAGCAGTCGCCCGGAAAATTGAAAATTTTTCGAACTTTCGAGCATAATTCGAGCGATTAAGCCGTCTGCCCCCTCCCTCGACTTTTGGAAGAGTTTTATAATGACCGCTTTCGCGGAAAATATTTTCCCCCGGGCAGTAATTGAAACGTTGCGAAATGAGATATCGGAGAGGCTGCAGTTCTGGATCTAATTATGGATTTTTTTAAAGTTTCGAGCGGAAAGTACAGGCCGGGGAATATACTGGATTCGATCCGTTGCATTATTTAGCATTAGTTAGCGAACGCGGACGTGACAATGTAATGCGCATTGTTTTAATAATAAATCTATAATGCAGCCTATACGCGGACTGAATTATTAAATGATAAATAGATGATTTGATTCTGGAAATGCAGATCCATTATATTCGGTAAGCCCCGTCTGTCAATTTACAGGAATTGAATGGGATCTGAATTATGAGTGTATTAAAATCTTTAGGCCGATACCGAGTGCAAGAATATTATTGAAAATTATCATCGCTTATTCATTATCCGAAATGTCAAGGACTTGAATAATTCAAATCCGCCAAGCTAGCCAGGATGAACTGAATTTTAAACATGGTTTTATTTTCGAAATTAATTCGAACAAAATTCACTCTGATTTAAAAACATTCAAATTTCGAACCCGAAGCGTCAAACTCGTCGCGATCGTCGATACCGCGAGTCCAACCATAAAAAATTCATTAAACGTCCTCTCTCCGTCCTCCAGGACTCCGACACCGGCATCAAACAGATAACCAATCGCGGCATCGGCGGCGCATCAAAGGGAAGCCCGTCGACAAAGGGGTGTCAGTCGCCGGGTAAAAAGCAAGCCGGAAACGCAAAGAAGGCTCTCGGCCGGGCGCCTCAGACGGGAGAGGCTCGTCGGCCGGCGGTCAGTGGCGCCCCTTTGGGAGCCTCCGGCCGCAGCCCTAAATCAGGTTTCAGTCCCGGAGGAGGAACGATCGCCAGAGGGAGACGCCCGCCTTTTTAGTCCGTTTTTAGGTTCGAGCTTAATGAGTCGCCCCGACTGACGGAGCGGGAGTGGAGGATGAATTTATCGTGACGCGGATGGATTTTTGGCTTTGCGTCGTTGTTTCAAAGAGAAGATGCTTTATTTTAGTAAATAATTGATTATATATTGTGTATCCTCTCTTAAAAAAGTGATGACGGAAAGTTGAAGCATGAATGAAACGATTATGATTGGCTGATTCTCGTGGAAAATAAGACCAGATTGGCTGCGATCTTGACTTTACTGTTGTTTTAAGGGACTTATGTGTGATTGACTGTGGTATAAAGTAAGGCTCGGTTGGACTAGCTGATTTAATTTTCATTTTAGAAATATTATTTATTATTAAAACTATCGTAGTCTAATACAGAATATATTTAGCTGGCAGCGCGCTTGCATAGTTCTCGTTGTGTATTATGATTAATAATTGTAATGTATTATAATTAACAGTATTAATTGATTGCATTATTCCATTATTATGCACAGTTCGCGGATTATTTATAGTTGGCTAAAAAATTAACGAGACACTTTTCCCAAAGCATTCGGAAGCAATTTAAAAACTACAAATAAAAAAGTAAGGATAACCAAAAAAATATCCAGTTTCGGCATTAATATAATCTACTTTTCGCATTTGCCCGGCTCCGTCTGTATCGATGTCTCCCGGCTTCGTATTTTCCCTCACGTGCAACGTTATATGCCCAATGGGCGAGTGAGACTTTTTCTAAACATCGGCCGCGAGCTCGAGCCGAATACCAAAGTAGGATCGCCAGCCAGCCCAGCCCGCCGCTTCCCCCCCGGGCTTTTTCGAATCGCGCAAAAAATCCATAATTGCGTTTTACTCTTTCTACGTGGATAAACGTTAAATTAGAGCTGCGTTGTTTAGCTTTTTGTTCAGTTTCACCGTCTGGAGTGCGATTTCGGATTTTTGTGAGTTAAAAGATGGTAACTATCTACGTCTATGAAGTAATTGGGTATAAATGTGTAAGGGTTTGAATGCGTTGACAATATCTAGTTATGAATTTAATGAAAAACTATTTTTAACTTATATGTATTTATTGAAGCATTACAAAATAGAATACTACTGTGTTTTTCTTTGAATTGCATGAAACTGTATGGTTTTATTTACCCGTTCATTACAAAAACAATAAAGAATTTTTGGGTCGAATTTACAAAAAAAAATTTGCAAGTTTAGAAAAAAAAGTAGAATTGATTTTGAAATTTTTGAATATTACCGATATTCAAAAATTTTAATAAAAGCCACACAGGCAAAGCATCAATCAGAGCGTTCCTTTGATATTCACTTGATTCAAAATTACAATTTGCAAGTACGCCCCGGTTAACATGAAAATTGTTTCATGTAAATTTCGGCTACGTGCCACGGCGCGGTGCGCAAAATCCATTATGCGGTCATGACCATCAAAATTGCCTTTGAATCGGCCAAAAATATTCATTTTCCGCAAACATAGTTATGCCGCCGGCGCGCAACAATGGGCTACTAAGCTTTTTCGCGAATAACTTATTTGAATTATGGTTTGAATTGCTATTTCAATGTTGTTTATTGATTCGACGCTTCTCTGCGTAGGAAATACAGAAGACGAAGTTGATTGTTATTGCTGCACTAGAAATTAGAACGTGAAAATGAGTCTATTTTTTTCTAGGTTTTCATGATATAATGACTACTTTAAATACAAAATCAAAACTTTATTAGCTATTTAACCCTATTTTGTTTTCACCGTTTTGAACTTAAATTTATAAATAGAAGTAACATGCATAGCTATTCTGCTTACGTGGACAAACACGTTACTAACCTCATCATAAAAGCTCAAAAACTACATCGACTTCCACTAGTCCGGCGGCCTGATCGAGATTACAAAAGCCCGCAGTTCTAAATCAGCGCCAATAAAAATAGCAATCAACAATCAGGCGACACACTCTCGAAAAATTCAGCGACGGCGGAGCGAAACAAAACAGCCGCAGAATGGAAGCTTTAATCAACTCACGTCCACCCTTCCGAAAAAAAAAAAAAAAAAAAAAAAAAAACAGAGGAAGAGCAGGGAGGGAGGGGGGAGACAAAGGACGGAGAGAAAGGTCCCTTCTCCGATTATTCACCGAAAGGATCCGCAGACGCGGACAGCACGAGAGGACCGGGAAAAAAAAGGGAGCCCCACAATGAGCGGCGTCGAGTGTCCCGGAGCACTTGGCCATCGCGAAACAATGAGATTGTTTTCCGAAACGCGCCGCCGCCGCCGCCGCCGCCGCACGGAAAAGTGGAAAAGGCCGAGGCGCGGCGGCGATCCGACAATTTACAGAATCGACGCTGACCTGTGCGTAAGCAGTTTTTTTTTTTTTTTTTTTATTTCGCGAGCTTAGTCAGTTGGTTTTTTTGAGGTTTCTAGTCTTCAGTACGATGCTACTGATGAAATAGTTTTCTTTCTATAAACTTAAAATTAACGAAATATATCCAAAAAATAGCATATTGGACTATTTTCAAGAATCAGGAATAAGGTCCAAATATATATGAATGCACAGCAAAGGGTCGGATTTGATTTGAATGGAAAAGGGCCGATGTGAAAACAAAGCCGACTGGAGGGGGAAAACGAATCGGCGCCCTCGATTCGCGATCAATTACAGAGTTCAAGGCCGAGAGTCTTTCCTCACCTCGCCTCCTGAGGCCCCTTAATCAAGTAGCCAAAAATTGCGTTAAGCCCGAACGTATGAGTCCACTTAATAAAGGTTACCGGCCCCGACTTACGGATTCGGCTCAGGCGCGGTAGGCCGACCTGCCCGGAGAGCCAAATGCGCTTTCGGATTGAACCCGATATCGTGATACTTATTTGCACTTGCCGAGAGAAAGGAACGATTAGGCTGCGGATGGAATCGAAACTGATTCAAAATTTTTGCGAAATGCAATGTTTTTATGCGATATGCGAAATTTAATTTTATTCGATGGAAAAGAAAACGCCGGGATAAAAGTGAAAATTACCACTTCAAAGGAAAAATACTGTTAATGCGCAGAAGGGTAATTAGACCCACTGAGCTGTACAATTTAAAACTTTTAAAAAAGTATTAAATTTGGATTATCAGAACGTTAAAGTATTTTCGGTCTCAGCTGGGATTTCGGTTAATGGCGAAATGCAAAAGCCAATTACAAACTTAATAATGAGTGTAATAAATGTTACACCAAGTGCTTAAGGTTAATAACAATTTTAATAATACGATTGCAATAAAAGCAAATTAAGAAAATCCACGTAACGTAAAATTGTATTTACAGTAACATTCGTTTTCTCCGCGAGTACGACGAAAGCTGTAATTACAGAAAATCTCCCCATTTAAAAATCCCCGAATCTCCTTCGAGCCCTTCGAAAAACATTCGCAGCAGCAGCAACGGCAGTGGCGGCAGGGTTCTGGGCATCATTAAATTTCCATTGAAAAAAGCTCGCTAAGTATCTTTCCAATAATCACGAGCGCAGCCCCCCGAAAAAAAGGGGGGCGACTGTCGAGTCGCGAACAATTAAGGTAAAAGTGCGACGCGGGACGAAACACAGGAGGGGCCGGAGGGGGGGGGGGGAGAGCGAGATGGCA
>UCOM01000873.1:0-57700 GCA_900474385.1 Ormyrus pomaceus
TATCCCCCGCCTGCATTTTCGCATGAACGACAGAGGCTTTAATTACCGAGTAGCATCTGTGCCGAATTCTCCGGCCGTATCAGCGCCTTTGTGCGAGTGTGCTGCCGCCGCTCTCCGTCTGTATACGCAGCTGTGTGCGCGCGCGCGGCGAGCCTCCACGGATGCAGACGCTCTCGGCGCCGGTGTGAAATTATGGCTGAGGATTCGCATTAGTGATCTTTTCGCCGCTTAATTGCCGGACGTTAGCCCCGACTTCCGCTGATGGAAACGACTATAATAATTTACCGCCTTTTTTTTCTACTCCCATTATGGTAATTCGCCGCCGCCGCAGCCTTTCCGCGAAGTCGCGACAAGCTGTTTTTGCGAGTACCCTGTTTTTTTTTTGTTTTTTTCTTTTAGCGAAAGGAACTGCTGCGATATTGGGTTGGGAATAGATGCGGAAATTATGAGGGTTCGCGGTTTGTTGTAACGTTGTAACTAAACAAGCATTACTAAGTAATCTAGATTAATATCAGTGCTGCTGCTGCCTACCTGGTGTGTTTGGAGAATTATTCTACCGAGAATAGAATATCATAATTTTGTTGTACGTGGAGCTTATAACTTCTGTTTGTACACGTAAATATAATATGCAAATGAAAAGCTTATCAATTATTAAGGAGCAAGTGTTCTGTTAACTGCACTAATTAGATCTAATAGCCTTCGGAAAAGGTACCTAACAATTTCGCAGTTTTTTATTTGAAAATGCATAAATGGGTCCGTGCTGAGGATTTAAGATACAAAATCAAAATTATTAAGAGTAAAGCCTTTTTTACTATACATATATGTGCTTTTTGAACTCTTTTTACATTAAAATTAAAGTGTTGCATCGGTAAATTTGAATAAAATCCTCTTAGATGTCAAAATAACAACGTATAAAATTACGATAATATAGTCGTGCTTAATTTCTATAATGTTTTAATCTTAACATTCTTAATACCTCCCTTCGACTTGCGATCGGTGCAATTTACATCAAAAGCTGTATGCACATAATCCTCTTACAGATTTTTAAATATACGCATCTTGAAAACCTTTAGCAGGAAGTCTTCAATAGAATAAAGCGAATTTTATTTCCATATCAGCGCGTAAAAATATAATACTTCTCCTCCCAAGTAGGGAATATAAAGAGCCTCGTCCACAAACTCCGCGAGATCTCGAAAGTTAATCCTTAATTAAAAGGAATCGCGCCATTCACAAAAGCTCCTATATTAAACCCCAACGCCGACAGGAACTTTATTAATACTGAAAATGCAATCGCGCCGCCGAGTAAGGCTCTCTCTCTCAAGGCACGGAAAAATGGCATCGCACTTCCGGCGCGCGAAAGATGGAAGCTGCACCTGCTAAACAAATCACAAAGTCCTTAATCTGTTTAGCGTTCCGCGTCAAATTACGAGAGAGAGAGAGAGTCACCGTCGCTCCCATCCGAATTATGCATAATTGGGCCGCAAAACTGGCTCGCGCTCCTTTACACTTTGTGTCTTTTCGGCCGCGTTGAAAGCCGTCGCTTTAATTGCGCTAAGCCGAGACGACGTTGACGTGGATTTGTCACTTCCTTCTGGCTGGCTTTTTTTTTATACCGCGAGCTTCACGCTCTTATCGCGGCGACGGCGGCGGCGGCCTGAGAACCGACAAAGCCTCGATTCACAGCGCTTCGCCTCCGCGATTACGGCTGCAGGCTTCTAATTTTGCCGCCGCTTTTAAGAAGCTGGAACGACCGCCTTGACGATTATTTTTAAGGCGAGGCGAGAGAGAGAGAGACGAATTTCATTAAGGCTGCCGCGCGCTCTTTTCATTTATCCAGGTGGGATTAACTTCCTGGACATCTGGCATGAGTATTTCTTGTAATCTTTAATAAATGAGTACAGTGTGTATGATGAAAGTGAGTCATTAATTTATGATGATGGCGATATGAAAAAGTGCTTCGGCAATGAACGTTTGACAGATCAGGTTTTATCGCGGTAAATTTTAAAAACTAACTTTCGCTTGAACACTAGTTTACATAATGTTTTAAAAACGTGTACAAAGTTTAAAGAAATTATGATAAGTTTATATCTGCAAGATACATGGCGCTGCATAATTGCTTACATAGTTAACTTTTGAAAGCAGAAAGTTAAATGTACAAATTATAAGCAATAAAATTACAACTAGTAAATTTGTACTTTGTACATTATGTTTATTAAAATTTATCTCACCGTATAAATTTAGAGATTTACTTAATTTAAGAGATTAAATTAAATGTAAAGCATTTCAAAACAAGTAAAGAATTTATAAAATGAAATAATAGTGAGCGAAATTTAAATGTTTACAGTTTCTGGTTGATTAGGTTAGATTTATAGAATCTAACCAGGGAGCGTAGGGAGCGCAAGGAATAATGTATTGAATTGTAACCTTCATTAAGAAATCTGAATGCTGTGGAGCCAAAAACAGAGAAATAACTTAAACCATGATGACTCACCTTAATTTTTTTTCTGTTTTAATGCATTAATTGTTATGTTTTCTGTAATAAAAACTATTATGTGTACACTAAAGTTTGTTACAATACGTAAACAAAAATTGCTATTCTCCGTAATAAAATTTGCCACTCTGCATTGTAAAATTTAAAACCACAAAATTTACAATACAGAATAGTAACTTTTTTTTTGTTATTAAATTTTTCATAAATTTTATCCCGACATTTCTCTCGTGTCAGCATTAACCAACAACGTTACCTAACAGAATTTTCCTTTTTCGCAGGCGAGTAAAAACTACGGATGGGCGAGCAGCGGCTGCAGTATCCTTTCCGAGATTGGAACAATGCACTTGGAATTCACGTACTTGAGTGACATTACGGGCAATCCCGTGTTCCGAGCGAAAGTCGAGCACGTCAGGAAAACCTTGAAAAATCTCGAGAAGCCAAAGGGATTGTATCCCAATTACATTCATCCGAAAACCGGAAAGTGGGGAAGACGTAAGTACACTTGAACTCCGCGACGACCGCGCGAGATAATCTCCTCCGCTTTGACCGCAAAACTTAGTTAAAAAGGAATAGAACGAAGCGCGAACGGAGGCTTTATCGCACGAGAGATTCGCGAATAGCCCCAACTAAAAGCATTATTAATCAGTCGGGGGAGCAAATAAAAGTAATGTCGCGCAGAATTCATGAATTATGCCCCCTCGCTTTTTCAATTTCCCTTTTTATTTCCTTAACCCCCTTCGCGAGGCAAAAGAAAGAAAAGAGAAAGGAAAGAAAGCGCCGGGGAAAGAAAGAGAATTAAGAAGACGTTATAAAAAGGAGAGAAAAAGAGCAAAAGAGAGGCCCTTTTCCCGTGCATATCTTTTCAATCCTCGATCTCTGGCATCTTTATCTCGCGCGCAGCTCCTTCTTCACTCTTCCAGCGCGAAACTTCTCTGGGTGGCCGTTCGTAATCCTCTTGAATCCAAAGAAAAGAGCCGAGAGAGAGAGAGAGGTAGGTAAGGAGACGCGCATTCGAGCCGAAGAGGTAACGGATGACGTCGGATTATAGTAATAAGGCTCACTCTGTCTTTATGTCTTTCACCTTCACTTTTTCCCTCCCGGGCCGCTCCTTTTTCTTTGTTTAATTTCTACGCCCGCCCTTATCGCTCCCTCCTTTTTTCCCGGCTCTCTTATCGCCCGGCCGTATCGCACCGAGAGCTTCTTCTCTTCCACCTGAAACAAAAAAAAAAAAAGGCCAACGCCGAGAGGGCCGCTTCTTCATCCGGCCCGAATAAATATTCCGAAAAACTCGCCCCCGACTTATTACTGTAATTTCGCGCGATAAATCAACGCCGGCGAATAGATTATTTAATCCGCGCGTATATATATATATATATATACCGTTGGCTGCCGGTTCTTGATCCGGAGCCGCGCCGGTTATCAATTACGCCATTAAAGCGCGCATTCATAAGTACCGCGAAATGGAAGAGAGAGAACGAGGAGAGGAGGTATAGGAGAGAAAGACCGACCCTGGGAATATCTGTCGCTGCGACGGATAAAAATGGCCATCGGCTATCGATTTTGCGGACGTTTACTCTGACTTTGTGTCAAATTACCGTATTTCATCGGCTTTGGAAGGGTATGTTTATTTTAACCAGAGCTCGGGTAATTAGAACGTTCAAATAATTTTTTTCTTTAATTATTATCCGTGTTGAATCAGCCGCGGCCGTTAATGAATATTTCAAGCAAGCAAATAATTTTAATAAAAATGATAGTTCAAACGATAGACTCGTTCAAAATTAGAGTAAACATTCTCCAAAATCAATACTGCTCTTCAAAATATATATATATACATTCATGCAGCAGATAAAATATTGAAAAATTAGTTATGAATAAAGGGAGAAGAATTACATCGGCAAGAGCGAGGAAAGAAAAGCAAAAGAATGTGCGGTAAAGCCGCACTGACGGAGAGCTTTTACGTGGATTTTCACCTTTTCGCGAATTTACGGTTCTGCACGATCTCATTCATTATGCCGTAAGATCAACTCTTCCGCCGCTGAATTCTCTTTCTTTTACGCCTTACTTGATGTGCCCGTTGCGTTGTACGGCTTTTAGTCTGCTGCTTGACGTGGCGTTGGAAGGGACGTACTTTTTTAATTTCGATGGACGTGACAGCTTTACTTTGCGTGTTAGCTAATCCTTTTTTTTTTCATTCAAGGAAGTCTTCTTGTATTCAGATTTTAGTTATTTCATGTGTTTAAATTTTGTAATTAAATGACATTTAACTGCAAAAGTTTAATTGGAACCGAGACTGTAACAATATCCGACAGAAGTCTGTGTACGAAATTTAAACTTAATACTTACCGAAAAATCAATAACTTTCAATCTCAGTATAATATAATACCCCGAAAGCCTAAGGATTCCTTGAAAAAGGCGAATCCTTAAAAATTGTACTTCCTGCACTGGTTACAATACATTGCTAGCAATTCAAATTAAGTTGAAGCCTTTTGATAAGAAAGGCACGATCGCTCTTTCGCTTCGCTCCCGAAAATCTACCTTGGCTCTTTTCCAATATTTTACGGATTTTTCATAGACTAACATCCAAACGGGAATTTAATTTAAATTCTTTCTGTGTCGTTCTCCGGTATTTTCAAAATATTACATCGCGTTCCGAGAAAAGCAGTATAGTAAAAAATAAGTGGGTTTGAATGGCTTTGTAATTCGATAAAAAATGTATTTCTATTCAATATTTACAGCACTTTTCCATATTTTAATTAGAATATTATTTTGACCTATTGCATTATTCAAATAATATTATTGTAATATCGATAAACCATTGCACAAATATTTCACCCTCAGCACTTAATTATTTACTATACCTAATTTGTTAAAAGTACTAATTAGTTGACTTGAAATAGTTGAATTAAATATTATAATTATCAACTGCTTGTTTCAAATTTGTTTTCATTTATGTCTTCTTTGCAGAAAATGTATTGTATAAATTAACGACTAATTTTTTGTTACGAGTGAAACGACATATTTTTCAAAAGCTTGCATAAAGTAATGATGGTTACGGTAATTTTGTTAACTTTTGTAAAGGCAAATAAAAACTTGTTCCCAGAATTGAGGTATAGCATTTTGAAAGAGCATTTTGAATGGCTCATTGATTTCTACACAATTGATATTATATGAAAATTCTACAGAGAGAAACAATTTCCAACTCGAGATACGAAATTTGAAGCCGCTGATTAAAGTAAAAAATTGCGTTAAAAACTGATAATTAATTAAATGAATGCAGCAAGAGCTGTACAATTTTCCTTTAACCTCCAATTTTTTCGTCATTTTTCAAGCCGCACGACAAAATCCCGCTTTTAAATTTTTAAAAATGTAGAACCAGTCGCATTTCAGAAATTCCATTGTTTAACCTCAGTACATTCGAATCCTTCCCTCCCATCGCAGTTCGACTCATAAAAATCGCACAAAAAGCATATTTCTCGCTCGCAACAACTCGACTCGCGTAAAACAATACGAGCGTTCGGATCGATTTCGCAAGATAAAAAAACGGATCAAAAAAAGTTCCCTCCCAATCATTACAGCCTCTCCCTTTCTCTCTCTCTTTCTCTCCCTCTCTCGTCTATTAGTCTTTAATTCTCATTCTCGGCTGATCAAAGCGATCCGTACGGGTCGGATAGGCGACAAACCCCGGGGGAGTCGAACGCGCGATTACACCGTCGGCTGCAGCCACATTTTTCGCAGTGCAGCCGGCCTGGTATACTGGCGCTCATCCGAAACTAGACGGAGGATTACGTGTTATGTACTGCTCGAAATGGCTGCGCGATTCCGTGGGAATCGACGTTTTTCGGGGGGGCGCAACTCACCTCGCCAAGTTAGTTGAAACTATAATGAAAGCTCCCACTTTTTCGAGCTAATCCCATCGCTTTTTCGGATAATGAAAATTTCTTTAATGAAAGCGCGGATTTTTGGAGTTTATTGGTGCCCGCGGCAGTTTTTAGTGCCTTCCGGGCAGCGACCCAAACGTTATTGCTTGAAAAGGTATGACGTCAATTAAAGTATGAGAAATGCAATAGAGGAACCATTTTACCGGAGTGTTTTGCACAAGTTGGCTTTTTCGCCCCGAACCGAAATTCCGATGCAAAGGAATTCTTATTCTTGAAAAAAACTTTAATTTACAAAGACGAATTATTAATCCGGTCCTTTTATCGACGATACCATCGGCCACTACGAATTGCAGCTCGAAAATTAAATCGTATAACGTCGCTTAGCATTCTTAAGCGGAAGAGGAAAGTAGGTGAAAGCAACTATAAAGCCCATAAACCAGCCGAGGCGAAAGGAAGGAAGCGCGGGGAAAAAAAGTAGAGGCAGAAAAATATAGTTTGATAAGGAAAAAGACGAAAGTAAGGCGGCGGAGAGTCTTTATTTATCCGGTAGCTGAATAAATTAGCAGTAAAAATTTGCCGAGGTAATCGCCTTGTTATTTATCGTTAAGGCAGGTCGCGCCGGGACCCTTCTGCATTCTGCTCTTGACTTTTCTCCTTTTTCTTTCTTCAGACCTTCCCTCTCTTTTCGCTTTCTTTACTCTCTCTCTCCCTGCCACTTCGTGCCCGAGCCCCGAAAGGCTTCATCTTCTCCGTTTAATGCGATTAACTTTGAATTGCCGTTTGGGAGTTTTTCCGGCGTAATAAACAACTGGGGCTAATTTTTCAAAAAAATATATCTCCGCCCGACGACGGCTTTATGGCTGCCCCTCTCTCGTCCTGGACTTTGCTTTTAATTCGAGACGTTAATGAACACTTACCTGTGCGCTCCGTCTTCTTTGATTTTTGAAATAAAGAAGATCCGTTTATTGGCTGAAAAATGGTTTATTTAGGGTTTCCGTAGGGGATAAAGCTTTGGTCAAATTTGCCTCTTTAAAGGCTTGAATATTGAATGCGGTGCATTATTGCGGAATGATCGTACTTGGAACATTTTTCTCGTTTATTAATTCGATGCTTTAATATTAAGGACGACAATCCGCATTTCCTGGGAATTTAAAGCCAGATTTTAATCCCCTTGAGGCGATGAAGAGAGCAGCAAGCTAAATGCTAAAAATTTAAAATCCAATATTAGCTGCTGTACATTCGATTTTTTTCACATTTTCTATTTTAATTTAACGTTATTAAAGTAATCGAGAGCGATTTCCTTTTTTAATAAACTCTGTTTTTCTATAAAAAAAAATTTTAAATACTTCTACAAGAAAAATGTTCAGAGAAGATTGTACTTGCAATTATAACAAGACATCGTCAAATTCGAACACAGCTTCACATCATTTCTGAAAAAGCCCCTTTTTACCTCCAATAAAAAGGCAATTTCTCAAAGTTTCCAGTCCACAAGATAAAATAAAAAACGAGCTCCTCTTCAATTGGAAGACCATCCGAATCAATATTCTCGAGCGATCCTGGAAATGCATAAACCGCTACGGCGCCGTATATTCGCCCGAGCACTGTTAGCTCGCTGCCGGGCCAGTCGCGGAGAGACTAATGGAAATCGAAGCGTGCCGAGTAAAAAAGCGCCGTAACTTTTTCATTTGCAGATCACATGTCGCTGGGGGGCCTGGGCGACAGTTTTTACGAGTACCTGCTGAAGGCCTGGATCCAGTCGGGCAAGGAGGACTCCGAGGCGAGGGAGATGTACGACGAGGCGATGGACGCGATAGTCAAGCACATGATCATCAAATCACCTTCCGGGCTGCTTTACGCCTCCGACCTCCAGTACGAGCGGATCGAGCACAAGATGGGTCACCTCGCCTGCTTCGCCGGTGAGTAAATGAAAGAGAGCCGCCCTCCCCTTTTTCTTATTTATCCGAGGGGACTTCGAGACTAACGAGGATAATGAGGGAGCTTTATGTTTTCCCATTTTTTTCTTTTTTTTTCCCCGAAAGCTGGAGAGGGGGAGGAAGCGAGGGCGAAATTATAATTGCAAAACTTTGTATGTGTGCTTCGAGTTCCGAGACCTTAGATGCATATAAAGATAGGTCTTGGCATGAGGCTGGCTCGTCAAGTTTCTGAAGTCGGTGCATAAATGTAACCTACTAAGGTGAATTTACTTCAATTTAGTTTCATTCATTTTTTTTGACATGTCGGAGAAACAATTCATTGTGTTTGTATTTATTCTGCATAAATTGACCTCATTAAGATCAGTCTAGATTATCTTTCTTTAAATAAGTTTTTAAATAATGAAATTATTCAATAGTCAAGAGGTATTATAAAGTGGAATACTTGAATTGATTACACTTATTTTATTACGCTGTAATTATGAAAATTGAATGTAATTAAATTAAGTGATTGCATTAAAAGCAGATCTTCAAGCTTTATTTTTCTAAAATTTTGCAAACACTTTTCCAAAGTGCGGTAACTAAGCAGAGGCTTTATTATAAAACAGATCAATAACTAATCAGTAGGCTTTAAAAATAAAACACAAAATACCTCCGCTAATTAATAAATGAATTCTTCGCTCGTAAATATACAACATTGCCTGCCTCGTGCACGGAAAACCTCCCGCCAAAAGCAACTAGTCGTTTTTGAAAACCAGCAGGAGTCGAGTCTCATAACGAACCCGCGGCCCAAGACTCCTCCCGCGGCTTATCGAATTAGCGCGAAGCACACGTTGAAAAAAAAAAAAAAAAAAAATAAAGAGCGGCGCAATTAATGCTCCGGTGGGACCTTTCTCAGGTGGCATGTTCGCGCTCGGGGCGAAAACGCAGGAGAACGAAGTGAGTAATCAGCACATGGAGATCGCGGCCGGACTAACGAACACCTGTCACGAGTCCTACGACCGCAGCGACACGAAACTCGGACCCGAAGCCTTCCACTTCATCGAGAACAACGAGGCCAAAAGCATCAAGAGCGGCGAGAAGTACTACATTCTGCGGCCCGAGGTAACTGCTTTGCTTTAATTTTCTTCAGCCGGCGGTGATAAGTGTTACTCCTTTTGGCTTGCTGCGTTTAGGCTGATAAAATCTTAAGCTTGAATTTAGGGTGCTTTTAATTTAATGGCACGCAGATAATTCTAAATGATTTCTAAGACTTTTGATATTTCTAAAGTATTTTATTTAATTAATTATTCATAAATTTACCCAGTTTTCCAAATTGCTATTAAATGAATTGAAGAAGAATTTAAAAAAAAAAATTTATTTTGAAAATAAGCCTAAGTAGAGAACTTTGTTCGAAAATAATTTATTTGTCTTTGTACCACTAGTATCCAGTTTCCATAAAAATCAATTTAACAAAAAAATAATTCAATCACACAACTTAATCTAAAAAAATGAATTTGGCAATTCACCGATTATAATAAAGAAATCAACACTTACTGCTTTCGAGGCAGGTGACGAGATTCGCGAGGTCTAGAATAAGATCTAAAATAAGATAGAACAAATAATATCTCTACGATACCCGGAAGCCCTCGCATCTTTATCGTCCGCGGATGCTTTTAAAGAGAAACATAGTGGCAGAGCTCAAGTGAAACTTTTATTTGCAGACTTTCGAGTCGTACTTCGTGATGTGGCGGCTGACGAAAGATCCGAAGTACCGGGAATGGGGCTGGGAGGCGGTCCAGGCGCTGGAGACGTACTGCCGCGTCCCTGGCGGTTATACAGGCCTGCACAACGTTTACCAGCGCGACTCGCCGAAGGATGACGTCCAGCAGAGTTACTTCTTTGCCGAAACACTTAAGGTATACGCACACGACGCACTGAATACTTCCGCAAAATATTTTTCATCCCCCTTGAGCGAGGCTTTCTACCGCTGGACTGTATAGCTTCTGTCAGCGAGGACATTTCTCTGGCATCGGGGCTGGAAGAAGTTTTGCATTTTTCTTGGGATAACTTTTTCTAGCTGCCTTTTTTTGGTTTATTTTATTTTGAATATTGTTTTTATTGTTATATTTTGCCGAAAACACTATTATAGTAGTCGGTAAATTTTTCTTAATAACAAATAATTGAATTATTAAATTTTCCCACTGACGTATGGTATTATTTGAAAAAAAAGTATTCCAGTTTCACGGATAAAAATCTTTACTAGCGCATTTGAAATTTTCAGTACCTCTACCTGCTGTTCAGCGACGACGACCTCATAAGCCTCGACGAGTGGGTGTTCAACTCCGAGGCTCACGTTCTTCCGATCAGGGGCAAGAACCCTCTGTACCGCCCGGCACCCACCTTATAAAGTCCGGCTCAAGTAACTACGTAAGAACGCATCTACGACTACTACTAGACAAGTGATGGCACTCCTTGGCAGCATCGAAATTGCGCGCAGCATTTCCGTAACTCAACGTCGAAGTAATCGCCCGAGGGCGGCACATCGACGAAACAATCCATTGATCCTCCGCGGTAGCCTCGCGAGGTGTCAAATATAGTCAATCGTCAGACAGCGAGAGAGAGAGAGTGTGTGTGAGTGAGAGGGTAGAATGAGAGAGAGAAAAAATAAGAGCGAGTGGACTGAGACAGAGAGCAAGAGGCGTGGAAACTGATGAGAAGAATGATGAGAATGTCGTGTAAAACTGTGCAGACGGATACATTTGTATATATCTATATAGCGGAGAGAGTGCGAGAGTGAGCAAGAGCGAAAGATGCTTCATCTTCTCCTTTTTCACGCCGCGTAACTGAAGGGCTCAGATGAGCTGCGTTTTCCTCGAGGACGATCGGCTGCGCGTACGCGAACTCGCGCGCTTTCTTATCGCGCACGACGACGACCTCGTTTTTTCGGTTATTCTTTCCCTTTCTCCTCTCCTTTAACCCTTTCAATCGCGAATTCGATCTACAAAATAACACTTTTTTTACTGCGAATGTGTTTGTAACAAAAAAAGTAAAGGACAGTCAAGAGGCTGTAAAAACCGGAAAGTTTACTCATAGAAATGGAAAGATAGAGTGAAAAAGAAGAACGAAGAGGTGGGACGTATACGTGCGACTGTGACTGAAAGGGTTAAATCTCGAGAGACACGAGCATCGGCATGCAAGATGGAGCGAGAAACGCGACCCGTGATCGAGATACAAAGAGTCGGGCGCGAAAACTTTTCGCGGGGACATTTCACTTTGCGCAAGACTCTCTCACCGAGATCCGACTGTTGTATACTGCTTTGCGTGTGTGTGAATTTATCCTCTGGCAACTATGAAGACGCGATTTCTGTTTCTTTTTCTCTAAGCTTTCGTTCGCGAACGGGAAAAGGATTAAAATGAAAATCTAATAATAATTTTGCATTCGGGGTGTTACGTATACCTTCATATACCCTGAAAGTCTTCCGCATTCGTCTCTTGGGGCGCCGCGCGACCCACTCTGCTTTTCTTTTATCGCATACATTCCCACGAGTTATATAAACTGCCGTCGCACACTTTAGCGCTCACATTGTGTACCGAGAGCCTGGCATGGTGTCGAAAAAAAAAAATAAAGAAAAAATATCGAATAATAATAATATTAAATAATAATAATGGTAATAATATTAATAATAAATACTATCCGTAGAGATGTGCTTAAGAAGCAAAGCCAGAGAAGTTCTTCCATGAGACTCGAAATCGATATCTGAAGTTTCTCGACGTTCGTGCATTTCGATGTCGCGTCGTGCTTATAAATAAATACAGCGACACACATACAAATACACACCGAATGATAAACGATAACTTTGAGAATTGTTCTGACCGAGATGTACAATGACTCTGTGTACATTGGACAAAGAATATAAAGACAAAATCGAATGCCTGCTGATGTGGACCTGCGTGAAAGAGTGAAAATCGCGTGTCAGAATTTATCGTAGCTGTAATAATTTAGAGATTTACATTAGCAAACTGCAATGAGATTAGAATTGTATATATGGCAGATAATGTTGAAAAGAAAGTCACTCTATACGAGCTGCCCACTCGTACGGTTTGAGAATGTAAAAGATAACGGAGAGAGATTATTTAAATAACGAAAAGATGTATTTAAATAAAACGATGCAGAATGCTTAATGGAGTTCGGTTTGCTTCAATTCTTAAGAGAGGCTATTGTGTTCGTTAACAAACTTTCGATGACAATTATTGTTAACGTTCGTTGAAACAATAATAATAGTCAATTATCTTTTAAAGCGGTTTTGCGATATTAACGGTATTTTTGTACTTTACAAAAAAAGACTTTTTACGGGACGTTTTGAATTTTTATCGATTTTTATGCGAATAATACTTTTAAGAGAACAAGATCAATGCAAGAAATGCAATATGAAGTAGTAGTTGCATTGTTATATTGAAAATTTTAAAGGACGATGTAATTATAACTTGTTTATTGATAAGAATTCAAGTAAACCGGACGAAACGAATGGATTGCATCGAACCCAAAGTCGATCCTTAACAAAGCAAAGACGTTGGCCAAGTGAATATACATATACAAGCATACAAGGTGACACGACATTGTGCTACCAGTGTCACATGTAACTTCCGATAACAATCAGTTAAACGTTGCTGCTGATCGACGGTTGATGGCCAGAAGGTTACTTAATGTGTATACACTCTAATTTTTTAACATAGTACCCAAGTGTAAGAAGCTCTCGGGATCTTTGGGGAGAAACGTAAAGCTTACTCGATTCGAGAAAAAAACAAGATCTTTCACCTTTCTCCCTGAATCGATCCAGTCGTCCTGCCGAAAAAAAAGCTGTTTATCGACTTGTATCATCTTCGAGAATTGCGACTTGCGTATAAAGTATTTTTTCTGAGCGTAGCATCGTTATATAATTGTACATGTATCTCTAATGTTCTATAAGACATTCTTTTTATATCTCGATTTTTAAAGGTACTCGCAAAACAAGTAATCATGCAAGATAACGTATTTAGATTTCGTTTACACTAAAAGAATTTTGTAAATCGGTGGCCAATCAATTTTTATTTTAATTATAACCAATATTTTATGACTGTAAACTATTAAGTGATAACCGATAATTTATTAATGTTTACTTTTTTGAATAAAGTGGATCTATGAAAGACTCATTAATTAAGCACTTCGCTGAATAATATGTTCGCTAAATACAGAAAGAAATCAAAATGCCTATATATGATCGATTCGAAGTGCGATGACAGAAAAATCGTTTAAGAGAGAAATGAAGAAACGATATAGCGATAATAGCCTATGCGTACACTTGTGAATAGATATATATTTAATAATTTATTGTTAACTAGAAATATATTTGATTTTGATCAGGATTTCTTCAGACGGGGTTTTGGGTAATTAACGTTTTCCTTTGATTACGTCTGCTCCAGACGCTGAAGTGGAAAGATATAAAGCAAAATAAAAAAGGTAAAAAAGATATAAAGGCGGATTTGCAATCAGCGTCGAGATCCATTGTATTCGTCGACGTAAACGCGTGTGTACTCCGTGCTGTAAAATAATAAGAAACGGGTAGTGTTTTTCTTTCGCGGAAGAACTATGTAGGATGAACTTAATGGTCATTGTAAATTCACCCTTCAGTTTTTAAACGTAGTCAAATTCGCCCTTATTCCTGCACTGCGATTTTACCTAAATCGACTGCTATCTCGCGTGCATTTGCGTTACGCGAGCTACGTGATATTCTGATGATATATATAAATTTATATATATAATATACATATATATATTACAAATATATTTCACGTTGAAGTCACGAAGCATAATGTGCTAGCGAGAAACGTTATAGCAATGAACTGTACATACCATACACACGCTGTAGTGATGATTGGGTTACTTTAATAACTTTATGTGATTTCTACTTTATCATCGGTGAATTAAATAAATATTGGTAATATATTACTTGGTACGAAAGTTTTATCCTTCTCTATCCCGACTCATTCAATTTATTTTTGTTTGTGCTTTAGGTGCATCAATGTAAAAGGATGCAAAACAAGGTTTCACTATAATTGAAAGTATATTCACGTTTTTTTTATAAGTAGCAATTTATGTACATTCATATCTCTAACAATAACTTAACATTCACTATTCTAGAAAATAAGACATCCATGCATTAAGAAAATAAGAAATTCATATTTTTTAAAAAAAGCTCGCATCTGAATAAACAAGTCATCAAAATTAAAATACTCTGCATGCTTCAAATGGAACATTGAAAATCAATATTTTTAATTTAATAAAGAATACTGCTTTTATAAAAAACATTAATTTATTAAATTTAATATTATTTTGTAGCCGCGAATGCTAGATAATTTATGAAAAAGGTAAGTAAAATATGTTTGAAATAACACGATGCATTCACTTTTTAATATATACAAATTTTTTTTAAGAATCTGAAGAAGAATAGAAGAATAAGAATTTATTAAGAATCAGAATTCAAAGTAATTTATAACTTATCTGCATTTTTAAATGCACGTTTGATATGATATCAAAATTTGAAGAAGGAAGTTGGAAATAATAAATCATATATGAATCGCAGCCATTGTTGGAATAATCGATATTAGTTAATTAGCACACCCTCATTTTCGATGTAATTTATTGAGAGTAATATTTTGCAAAGAATTAAGTGATATTAAAATACACCGAAACCTATAAAAGATCATTTGAAAAGAATATGCTAAATATATATATATATATAACAATTTTATATGAATTGTATATGAATTTAAATTTAAAATTTCATAAAGGTACATCAATATTATCTTCTAAATAATATTTCAGTTTTGATGAAATTAATATTCCTTTATGACTGAAATTCACTGATTCTATTAAATAAGAATTTTTGATTTATTTTTGATTTATTTTATTTAGTAATAAATGAGTCAAGTACAACTTATTTATTTATTTATCTTTATTCAAATGGATTTACCGAAATAATACAAAATCAATTATATACAATCTAGTTATATTAGAGCATAATTAAAAAAAATTGACTAAAACAATAACATATAGTTTCTTTGATATTTTTTTGAAAGAATCTATTGTGAGACGTTTTATAATGATAATCAAACCAATGTATATAATATTATTGTACAATGTATATACATTCTTGTAATGAATTATTCCTATTTCAATGTATTATTATCATTTTCATTTAATAAGATGTTTCTTAATCTAAGATTTTTTATTAAACAGAAAAAACTTGTTTACTAAAAAACTTGTTATGGAACATTAATTAAATACAGCCTGTATAAGTATCTAATTATAGGCATTTAAATATTCTATCTTATCGCTTTGTTAATGAGTTAGCAAAAGTTGAAGTATCGTCAGAAATGTTGCTCTACTTTTTGCAGTAATTGTGGTGGTTAGTGCCGTATTAAGTCTATTATAAACTACCTAAACATCATCAACCGATGATCGTTTACTATATATAGATCTACTGTAGCTCTACAAATCACGCAAAATGGACTATTTGGTTTACTAATTTGAGCTTCGCAACATATCACATTGACGTTTACGCTAAAAGTTTCTACTTGCCTTAGAAACGAAAAATAGCAAACATATTATAAGCCGTAATTTATGAGGCTCCTTAGCAAACAAAAGTGTTAGGCACGAGAAGGTAAATGCTTATTTTAAAGTTGTTCTATTTTGAAAAATGGAAGGATCAAAATAGTTTTTCCGCAAAATACTGTAAGATTTTTTCAAAATTCTTCGTAAATGTAAGATGATTTCTTGCCGATAAAAATAAACAATTTCTTAAAAATCAATTTAAAGTCAAAGTTTGATGTTCACAGTAAGCTGCAGAGTAAACTCATTTTACAAAGCAAAGTTTGTTAAAAAAAATAACGTATAAGTAGACGGACTGTTATTAGATAAAGTACGCTCTAGGAAGTGGGCGTGCGTTTAATCAATTAACTGAACTAAAGCGTACTGCGAAATTTAACTTTTTACATAACGTAAAGTGCAACTGACATTCACGACGCCCGACTGCAATTTTCAACAACCATCTTTTAAGGTACTCGGAGCATAATATTTTTAAACCACTCACATAATTTCCATTTCATTCATCACGCATCCTTCCGCGAGCGAACATTTTTTTTCTCCGACCTACTTTTCCGCGAGTTAAGCGACCGTAAAAACCGACTGCAAAAGCGTGCACCGCGTCACCGAAAATACCCAATCGTTCACTCCCGCCGAAGCACTCGTCGACCCCCGTAATCCCCGACCGCCAATTACCCAAGAAGCGACTCCCGCAAGAATCAATGATCCGCCGCGAGAAATCGTCATCAGCGGGTCGTCGATTCAGCGGCAGGGCTCCTCGCCTCCTCCTCTCCGCGGCGTTCAAAAATATACTCGTCGCGTCGTCGGCCGGTGCGCGCGGAGGTGGGCTATAATCATGGAAGGGGCCGCCGCCGCCGCCGCCGCCTCGGCGAGTCGCATCATCCTCGTCGCCGGGAGTTGAATCGCGGAGGCCGACGGAGGCGCGCGCGCCAACCCCACCTCCTCCTCCCCGCCCCCCGGAGAAACGCGCGCGCACCACACGTGTCCGTCAGCTGATTCGCGTCAAGCGTGCCGCCCCGCGCGAGCGGTTCAGTGCTAGTTACGGTACACGTGCCCGAGGAGTTGCGCGCGCGAGGGAGCCCTTTTCCCGCTGACGATATGGAGCCTGGCCAGAGGAGATTCCTAGTCGGCGTCTGTCTGCTGCTGAGCGGTGAGTGCTTTTGATTTATATTGGTTTGACGTGAAGGGGTTAGTTGATGGCTCGAGTCGAGTTGCTAAAGTTAGTTTGATGAATCGAGGCGGCGTTAGGGAGCGCGATAAAGCGACGCGGTGCGCGACGGGTTTGTATAGCTTTGTTTTTGCGCTGGCGGTTGGACGATTGTGATAATTTCAAGTGCACATTGCAACGGTTACTTTTAGAAGTGCGCCGGATCGTTGCAGAAGTGTCCACTTGATTTAAGTTTTGAATCGTAAGAATATTTATTTGTTTATTTCTAAACATTAAAAGCTAGTTTTGCGTAATTATTAGTCACTTAAATTAATGACAACAATCCACTTACTAAAATTGATTAAAAATGAATGTAACTGTCAGAAAGTTAACCCTAAATAAAGTATTGACACATTTTTCGATAAGTTTTCTAAATTTGATTCATAAATTTATAAAAATAATAAGTAAGTAAACTAAGTAACCATAATAATTCTTTATACCAGTCTAACCTCAAAATCACGACTGACATGATTTTCCCGCTCTCGTGGTATAAAATCCACTTCGATACTAGTGTGTAAATTGATTTTTAGCTCGTTCGAAAATTGTCTCACGAGGTAAATAATCAACTTCTACACTCGTGTCGATATGTATACTATAACACCCTAAATTGCGACAGAAAAAAAATCAACTCGATTTTCACAAAAAATCATAGACCGCTCGAAACCCCAATTCAAAACATTCGACTTGCGCGCTCGAATCGACAACGACGAGATATCCCTGAGAAATGGAAATCGGCAGCCTTGTAAACAAAGTTACAAGAGCCGCTATTAACGAGCTTCTATCGAAGAGCATTCGAAACCGCAAAACCTTGAAACGCGGCGCGGGCGAATGAAAACGTCGTCGCGTCGAGCGGCGGAACCTTGGTTCTACCCCAGATTTCCCCGCGGAAAGTCAACCTTCCCGGATGGCAGAAGCAGGGGTCGCCGCTGTGCAGAATTCCTCCTCGCAATTAGCATATTCTCACGCGCGCCAACAATGAGAGATTATTACCCGCGAGCAGATGCGAAATCAGTGCTGCCGCCGCCGTCCAGAAATATTGTGAGTCTCGTTCCTGGAAGTGAGTTCATAAACCTTAGGAACGCCATTCTGCTTAATGGCACTTTTTGAAAGACGAGAGTTTTATTTCGTCTTTTTTCATTATTCCTTTTTCGGTTTTGAAAGATTGCTGAGTCGAGTAAAATTTGTTAATTCGCCCAGGGAAGATGAACTGCTTGCTAAGGTTCGTAATTTACTTTGCCTAAAGTAAATAAAAGTGAAAGTAATACATCATCCGGCTTTATAACAAATCGCACAATATTATTCTAAATCAAAATGACACATTTTCTCCGCTAGCCGCCTCTCAAGTTTCATCATTTAAACGACGCAATAAAGTTTCGAACAAACGCACGCTCAAATCACGCGTATCTGGCAGTCACGCATTCGTTAAAGAAACGTACAATGTAATTCGCGGCGGGAGCACACTTCAAAATTTATTCCGCACCGCGAGAAAATCACTCAGCCCCCCATTAACCGTCCCTCTCTCCGTCCGCGCGAAAATCCCCGGGAAAAAGCTCGCCAAATTCCCGAACATACGACCCGCAATTAAATCATCCGTCCGCACATTAGTTCCCTCTCGTCAAACAAAGCGCGGCGAATCCATTTCGCAGCCGCATACTTCGCGTCGGTTATGCGCCCGGAGTAAAAACAAAAAAGCACCTCCCCGATAACCTCGCCGATCGCACTTGAAAAGCCCACGACACGAGGCGTCTCCGGGGCGCAGCCTTGTTTTGGCGCGCTCGCAAATCCGCCGGGTATTATGTGCTCTCTCGCGCGGGTCTTTGAACTTGCCTTCGTTCTCCGCGCGAGCGATGCTTACGCGCGAGAAATTAAAACGAGGCCCGCGCGCGGCGTATAACAGTGTTTTGCATTCGAAAGCTCTCCTCGGCGCGCGGGGACATTATCGGCTTTTTCGCGGCGTGATTAGTTTTTCCATGGACGAGCTGGTTTATGAGCGGGGAGATAAACGCGCCGGGTAATGAGTTATTTAACGGCGGAGAAAATTAAGCGGAGATTCGAGCTGCGCGACGGGCTGTAAACGGTGTGACTTATCCGAGGATTGCGAGGTAGACGAGCGCCGCTGGGAATTAGCATCGGCTTCAAAGTCATCGCGGGCATAACTTTCGGCTCGGGAAGAGTCGTTGAAAAATTAGTGGTTTTAGAATCATTTTAAGTTGATTGGAACGAGAAAACAAATTGAATGTTTATTAACATCTTTCCCGTATCGCTGTCTGCTTCTATTATCAAATATTGTTATCAAAATCAAACAATACTCCCGGATTGGATTGGCGATAAGAGATGTAATAAAGCAGAATAACAAAAAACGTACGTGGCGCGCAGATCCTATCCGCGATTTGCGAACCGATTGCAGAGAAAACAAAGAGCGCGACGGCATAATGGAAAAAATGTCATTGGCGAGAGCTTTCGATTGATATACGATCAGATAATGTACGAGATGGCGTCGTAAATAAATCTCGCAAGAGTCTCGATCGCGCCTATTAAATCCCCATAAAATTATTTCGCATTAGCACTTTCGGACGCGCGCCGCAGTTATAACCGTTTCAATTCCCGTCCGAATAATCGACTAGCCTCCTCAATCTCTAAACAGAGCTTCGACTAATTTATACCGACCGCTTCCATTAATCCTAAACTCGAGCGAAACTAAACCATCGCCGCGGGTCGACGCCTGCAATATAATTCGAGCGAACGAGGCGGAAAGAAGCGTGAGAAAACGCCGAAATAACAGGCCAAGCTCTCTCGACGTCTCTCTCTCTCGCCTATTTACATCCGGGAGAGCGATCAATTGCACACGCGCCGTACCTCGCTCGCCGAGCCTCCGAGAGCAACGGACATTATCGAGTTAAGTTCAATGTCACATCCTCACTAGCTGCCACGGACGGCAAAGTGGTAAATGGGCCGGCTGCACACGGGGCTGCTCGAACGTTCGTCGCGCCTCTCGGGCTTGATTCGCTTCCAGGCTCCCGGATAGGAAAAAAAAATACACGTGGACGCACCTTGACGAGAGAGCTTTTCGTGCAGCTTTTTTTCTCTTTCTGCAAGGGGGGGGGGGGCTGTTTTTGCGACCTTCGGTTGCGTAATTTAGATTTTAAGCGGGTTTCGGATGCGATTAATTAAACTATTTTCGGTGGGATCGTTGGTTAAGTGCAAGCTCGTGCGGGAGAATTTAGGAGCAAGTGAATGTAATGCGTGAAGGATGAATTGGTGATTGAATTGGAGGAATAATTGAAGTTTCAGGAAGCGAACCGAGAATGGCAAGTGGCAATTATATTGTAAAATAACGATAATTTAATGAAGATTGATATTGATTGAACTTTCGATAATGTCGATAAAAATTAGTTTATCTTACGATATGTCAGTGCATTTCAGTATAAAATGATGAAAGATAAACCAGAATAAGAACGTTGAAAAAAGTCGATCTAATTGCTCTTGCATCTCAATCGAGTTCAGCTGCGAGAAAAAAAGAATTCTCGAAATATAAAAACAACATTAATCAAGTCGACATTCTTCTTTGACATGCAAATCGTTTCTGAAAAATCCGCTTTAAATACAATCTTCCCGCTAATAGCAATTCCAACGACTCTAATATCGACGAAAAATCTCTCCGCTTTCTGCAAAACCTGCAGCGGCGGCTAAATAAGTGCGCAAGCCCGGCGTAATCCCGTTGTTTTTATCGCTCGGAATCTCAGACAAACTAGAACACTTATCGTCAACTGTCGCCGTCGCTGCGCATAGACCACAATCCGTGGACTCCTCTCACTCTCCTCTATTCGCGCGTTCTAAAATTACCTGCATTCTAATTTTACCCGCCAACCTTCCAAAGAACGCGGAGAGAGAGAGGACCGCATATGCTTTCTCCATAATGTCATGTCGGGGCTTCTATATTCGTTGTTCGCCTCTCGCTCGGAAATTTTCTCTCCTCCCGGCGGATTTGAAATTCAAAGCGGACTGCCGCCGCGCGCGAAAAATCCCGCGTCGATGCGCCGCGATTTGTTAACGCGGTTGCAGTTCTTTTTTTCCTTTACCCCCCAAGGCGATCGATGGACGATTTTATGAGGCGACGGAGCACCGGGAATATTGGGTTTAAGAAACGAGAGTCGATTAGTTTTTTTTTGTAGCGAAGAGAAATGAATTTGGAGTTTAGGTAAAAAATATTTTAATCGAGAAAATTGGAAAACAAAGTTTCTCTGCGGTTAGAAAGTTTAGAAATATTTCACTAAGCAACATTTTCATGGCGCGCAAATTAAATAAATTATGCACGAATACTTTATTATTCATATAAAGAAATGAAATATGTGACTCAAAATCTCGTAAAAGCAACCGATGATTTAATTCAAATTTACACGTAACACTGTCACTGTAATTTCACCGGAACTTGTCTCTCGAGAAATTGATCTGATTCACTGAAATAAAAATAGGTAGCAGTCGCGAAGAGAGAAAGAGAGAGAGAGAGAGAGAGAGAGAGAGAGAGAGAGACAGTATTTAGCTAAAAGTAAAATGCAAAGAATAATAACGTGACGAAGACAAACAGTATCTTGCGAAATGAATTGTTTTTTCAAAGGACGTGAAGAGAACAATTCTTACGGAAAAACAATTAGACATGCAAATGCAATTTCTTTTTCTGGGACGTGACTTATCTTCTTCAGAGGAAACGTACATAATCAGTTTCACTGAAGCAACAATTAACCAGCAATTTAGAACTGGAACAGATTGGTCTTGGCTGCCTGTTTACCATTCTAATTGTTGATTGTTTATAATTAAGTACTTAAAAATGATGATATTGCTTGATACTAGCATAAGTGCATAGACTTGATTCCTACCTTTTTACGCGAGGCGAATTCCATGTTGCGAAATTCAAGTTTCGTTGTTTGTTTAGCACTTTTTCGTTTTCAATTAAAATTATCGTAAAATTCTTCGTAAGCTTGCAATCACGCATTAATTTCTACACATTGAATGAGGATTCAATTAAATTCTAATTGAGTTCGAAAAACACGTTGCAAGAATATCTCGATAACGTCGATCCAAGCATGAGGCAATTTCGCATCGACAAATGAATGTCCTCTTTACATTAAAAGATGCAGAATTAATATTGATTTCGTACAGAGTAATGATAAACATATATATTTTTAATGCGCATAAGACGTTAAACAAGTCCTTGCTTTCGAGCGGCGATCGCTAAAAAAAAATAGTCATTCTATCCAATCACAGCGATCTCAAAAAATGAAAAGTCAATATTTGCCCCCCCCCCCCTCCTCCATATTCCCCGGATTACCAGCGATAACGGACTGGGAAAATCTTCCAATCCGGCATTGAAGTTCGCTTCGCCTCTCTCGGCTCCTCGACCAGCGCGAACAGCTCGGATTACAAGAAAAACCGCCTCCCGCCGCTTTAGATTAATCTATTCAAAGCGCGTTTGAAGCGGCACTCTTACTAATCACATTTGCCCGTAGCGCGCGAGAGAGAATTAAGCGGCGCGCCGCGAGGCGCGGGCGAGGCTGCGGGTAGAGTATCGATTGGAAAACGACTCGCTCTCCGCACAGAGCCGCTCCTCTCGAAGCAATTTCGTTAATTGAAAGCATATCGCTCCTTGTGAAGAGAGCGCGGATATCCATTCTGACGGCGAGCTCCTTCCTTAATTCGTTTAGCGAGAGCAATTACGATTAGAGCGAAAGGTCGTTGGGTAGGAATGCCGTCACGCGGTTTAAATACTTTTGGGAGCGGAGGAGTATATAGTTGTTCTGTAATTTGGAATAGGTATAAATAGGCCTGAGCTTGACTGCTTCATCGATCGGTGAATTGACGCTGTGTATATTTGTTCTTTTCGAGGTTTATAATTGTTCGAGTATGTTGGAAAAGTTTTAGCTGCGGAGATTGACTCGAGAGTAATGATTTTGATAACATGATTCCTGCAGCGTGACTTTCCATTTAATTTTTACGAATTATAAAATCAATCACAGAAAGAATATTAATTGACACATGAAATTCCTCGAGTAAATACATTACCATTTCTCTAATTGCTAAAATGAACGGTCGTTAACTGTCCTCACATTTTATTATCCGACGGTAGTAATTTCATGCTTTAATATTAATAATTATTATATGCTTCACTATTTACCTTCCAAACGAACGCGGATCCTAAAATATGAACGTGACGTCAATCAAGCTTCCCGAGGCTTTAAATGAGGCTTACTAATACCTCAAATCCGAAAGCTTCAATCGTCGCGGTAATAATGTCTAACGAATAAGAGCGGAAGATAAAAAGGAAGAAATATCAGATTCAATTTCGCGGCATGTGTGCATCGTACCTTTTCCAGCACAGATTTCTTGAAAGCAGTCCGCCGAGATTAAAACAGCCGAGCTGAGTAAATTTATATTAGATTTTTGATTACTCTGGATATGAAAGGTTTTGATAAAAGTTTTTTTAGAGTTCGAGATAATTATAAACTTATTTAAATTGAAGGGGAAAAAATAAAATAATGATTCAGACGATGTTTGTTAAAAATTCTTATGTAACTTCGAGTAAAAATTCAGAAATTGAATCACTGCTGTATATATTTTTGTAAAACATGTGTAATGGCTATTTTTCAGCAGCCTTTACATATTCTGCAAAATTTTTCTAGAATACCTAAAATCTTGAAACGAATTTTGTAACAAGTTTTTGCTATAATTAGTGTATATTATTATTAAAAATAACCCACTCTGGAATACTTTGACTACCTGAATAATAAATTGCGATTTTAATTTATTTGCCGAATGCTTTATGCTGACTAGAATAATTACGTAACAAAGCCATGTCCATAAAGTCTGACAAAATCCGGAACGAAGAATCGTAAAATAGACGCTTCTACAAAACGATGTATCTTCGAACCGTCACTCACTTTAATTTTCCTCTAAATACTCTGAAATCAAATCCGAAAGTCACGAAAAGCTCATCTCGATCGCTTCACTCAAAAATAGCCACAAAACCGCAAATTCATCCCTAACGGAATCCACCCCACTTAGCGAAAAGCTCCTCGCGAACCCTCTAATCGTCGCATCTCGCCGAACAGTCCGAGCGCGACAGTCGCCCGAGAGAGTTTTCCGATCGGCCGTAAATCCGGCGCGCGACCACGCGTTTATATATGTATCGCGGTTGATCGGCCGCTCGGTATTTTCGGAGAAGAAGCCGTAGCCGCGCCTCCGCGAGAGCTTTATCGCCGCCGCCGCGCGCGCGAGCGGCCTGATTGACGACGCCCGCGGAAAGCTCGTGACTTCGTTTCGCCGAGCGACCGATTGATCGAGAGTCGTCGAGGAGAAAGGGGAGCGCGCGCGGGGGGTGATGAGGTTGGCGATCGGTGTTCGAGGGCTTTTAGCGTGTTTTTGTTTAGGGGGGGATTGTTCGTGCTTTTTTTTTGTTTTAGTTTTTGGAGTTTGTTTGTAGAACTATATACCTTTGCTATTTTGTAAACTTTACTGCGCGAATAATCTAAAAGTATTGGCAAAGATGGTACTGCGCGCTGTAGATAAGTTTCGTAATAAAAATAAGAGGCAGAACAAAAAGGTTTGTCCTACATTAAAGAAAGACTTCGAATTATATAATAACCAAGTTTTTCTTTTTTTTACTACTAGAATTAACTTTTATTGCGCCTTGTCGATTCACGTACAAATGAGAAAAGTTTTTCTCGACACTGCAAAAAACAATTATAATGCTGTAAAATATTTTTCTAGCCTTATTCACAAGCGATTATTTCATTTTCTGTTGTGTAAAAAAGGAATTTTTCAAGAGTGTAATCATTCTAAACGTTGCTGTGATTACTCTAAAAGAAATTTTCAAGCATCTTTCGCAAAAGTATATAGATTCATCAATTTATTCGACGACAATCAAAAACTCTTAAACCCACCGCAGGAATAAATACCCTCGTCAACGTACTTTCAACATTACCCTCAAAAATCCCGGCAAAGCAATTACCCCAAACGACTCTCCAGTCGACGCACCGCAAATCAGAAAAACAACGACGAGCCTCGTAAACTTTTCGTCCCGCCGGTCAGTTAAAACGCAAAAGCTCGTCGGCCAGCCCGCAAAGCTCGCCGGCGAATTCGAGGGCGGAAGCGGCGGGCGACGAGCGCGTTAATGAGCGGTAAATTATCGGAAAAGAGACGCCCGCGCGGAGCAGGCGCTCATCCGGGCCTGGAGGTCTCTACATCCTCCCCCCCTAAAAGGGGCGCGTATCATCCGCGGCGTAACCTCCGCTTTTCTCCGATTTCGACTGCCGACAGCGTCACCTGACGCCCGGAAAAATGTGAGCGTAAGGAGGTCCCCCCGCGACGTTTGCTCAAGTGGATGGAAGTGTATAGTGTCGAGGGTGGGGGTGAGACGAATGACGGAGGAGAGAAGGAAAGGAAAAAATGGTAATCGATTGCGTTCCGATATGGGATGTGGGATTTTGCGAGGGGCTGATGCTTTGCTCGATATATTGATCTGGGTGGGATTTAAATTGAGGACTTTTTTTTGAGTATTTAAAGTGCGTACCTGAGGCTGCAGGGGATTATGGATGGTGGGAGTTGTGGTTTCGATGAATTTGAGATAGAAAGTAGCGTTAATTTGCTAATCTGTCTCGTAAATTGTGTGATTTAATTTTCATGAAAATGACTGTTAAATAATGGAAAATTGCACTACAAAGCATAAAACGTACAATAAATGCCACTTCCTTGATTTATCAGTTCGCTATTATATACTCACAGCAGTCCACTCGTTTGATGATTATTCAAATCAATTTGATAAAAAGGCAAAAAACATTTTATACGAATTAACTTTTCAAACTGAGAAATTTCATGCGTTAATAAAATATTTATAATACACATGAAAACATAATTTGCACAATTAAAAAGGCTTTTTTTGTACATGTTTTCATGTATATGCACGATAAATTTCATAATATTAATATATTTAATTTTCACTTAAAATAATTTTCCGCAATTTGCAGAAGCGCTTATTAATTATTATCATCCAATCTCAAAGCAAAAGCTTCGAAATAAAAAGCGAAAAAATTGAAAAGATTTTTTCACTCGCACGCGACACAGTTTAAATAAATCTCATTCGGTCTCTATCACTCTAAAATTAGCTCATCCCACTGACCTTTAAATAAACGTAGAAAGCAAAAAAAAAAAGAAAAAAAAAAAAGAAAACGCGTTCGTCGAAAAAAGGTGACACATTTAAAACGTAAACCCGCCGCCTCGTCGCTCATGCTCTTCTGTGCGGCAAGGAGCACGCAGACGTTGGCGTCTACATTGTACTTCCTAAGCACTATATGCATTTGGTCCCTCGCGTTTCGCGCGAACGACACGCTTTGCCGGATACTGCTCTCCTGTTTCGCGATTCTACATATACGTTGTTCGAACGTTCTACTTTTTCCTAATTCATAAGCCGCCGTGCGGGCTATTGATATTCCTCCACACGAGTATACATACGCCGCACAAGTTGTAAGTCACAGGAGCTCAGCAATTTATGTGTATCAAAACAACTTATCTCGCGTCGACGCTTTCGCGACGGCCGACATATGTGCATCGCTCCCCGTTTGAATGGTGAAAATCTTTTCGGGAAGCGAGTGACGTTCCGAATGCCTTGCTTGTGATATTAAATCCAGCGACTTGCGGCTTAAAAATTATCATTTAATAATGGTAAAATTAATTATCGTTTAAAAAAATAAATTACATTAATTACGTTACTAAAAAATCTATTACAATTAAAAGTGGAGTTCTAAAAAAATGCCCGAAATTCGTTTTTTTAAAAATCTCGGGACAGTTTGCATTTTTAACGATCAGCCCGTTGCGCATAAAACTTTCTAATGATTTCTGGTTACCTGTGCAAACAGCGTCAGTACGGAGTGGATATTCGCAGGCACGAGGAAGCAAAAGAGAAGGGGGAAGGGACCCTCTCCCTGAGACCGGCAATAAACGCTCTCTCGTCCATCGGGGGGCGTAGCTCAGATGGTAGAGCGCTCGCTTAGCATGCGAGAGGTACCGGGATCGATACCCGGCGCCTCCAATAATTTTTTTTTTTTTTTTAATTTGATGTTTTGATTTTGGTTTAGCTTGGGTAGAATATTTATTAACAGTTTTTAAAATATTGTTTTTTAATATTCCACGTACCCTGTGGGAAATTTCACCATTTTTTTTAACCAGTTCACCAATAGTAGACAAATTTTTTTTTTTTTTTTTTTTTTTTTGCCAAAATAACCAATATTTGGTGAAATATTGGTTAAAAATTGATGAAAAATAAATATGATGGATTAATAAAAATGTAAACTAAAATTTTGTATTCAAAATCTAAGCATCATTGAATTTATAATTTAAATTCAAAAGTTTACGGATTAAAAAATTTAATTAACAATTTAAATTTTTTGTTAAAATTAAAAAATATAAATAATGTAATAATTATTCAATACATTTATTTCATACAAATTAAAAAAATTATTTAAACTAAAAATCAGTTAAAGTAAAGAATTCTTTAAAAATAATTGAATACTATTATTAAACTGGCCAACTTTTGACCAATTTTTTAATCAAAATGGTGTCATTTTTGACAGGGTTTTTGGTAAAAAATTGGGCCAATTTTAAAAAAATTGATCAAAAACTGACAAAATAATGCTGCAAACTTCCAACATGGTAGATGTATTCCGTAATACACAATTTTAAATTGATTTTTATTATTAAAGATTAATGTGTGATTCTCGGTAAATACAGATTGCACAGATATTGTAGATTTTTTCAAAATCAAATTGAATTTTACATTGAATATTGTAGTTCTTGTAATTGATATTTACTGATCGTGTTACCCTGTAATTACAATTAGCAATTCAGAATTGCGTAAGTACAAAAAAGTTTTGAGTTTCTTAGCAACAATCGCGCATCAAAATTATCTGAAATCAATCAATTTGAATCTAAAAAATCCATCTTAACTTCTACTAATGAAATGCATTATTAATGCGACTGAAAGTAGTTTTCCGATGTAACGTAAAATCGAAACTTTAGATTTGAAAATTTTATCGTCTCCGGTACGTTTACTGATGGACGTAAAGTACCCTTTAAGAAAACTTCTTAAGAGTCGTAAATTTTATACCGGCGATCTCGATTCGTAAGCTTCTTTCACCTTCTTTACGTGCTTGATCGGAGCTTGCAAACTTTGCAAAACCGTTACTTTATTTCCAGGTGTACTGTGTAGTAAACGGTCGTAAAAACTCCAATGCTAGCTATAGCCTTATTTCAACTTACACTGAACATTCTGAATATGATTTAAGAATACTTTAAGAAGATCTGACAGCTTTGAACAAATACTTTTAAAATTACCTGCATTAAATATGCTTCCTTTAAAACCAATTAAATCAAAATTGATCAAAATCTATCAAGTTGTTCAAGCTAAAAATATCGAATGGACCTATAAGATTTTTATCTGGACTCTTGATAAAAAAAATGATGTCTACTTTTATTTATTTCATTTTTTATAATTTTATTATATAATAACGCTTCTTAACTTTTGCTTTGTTTTACTGATATAGAATAAATAAAATTGAGATAAATAAAATAAAATTAATATCTATACATGTGGAAAATTACAAGTATTTTAAGCAATAGAAATTGAAAAATTGTCCGTAATAATTTTATCAATTTTATATCCTTTCTAAAATATTATATGGACATAATAATATTTATCACTATTTTGTTTGAGATTCACTTTATATGTCATCATAGTAATAATTAATTTTAGAAAGTAGTTTGAATTTAATTCTACGACTCTCTACAACATAAATTACTAACATTGCAACAGCGTAAAAAGCTTTGTATAAATTCAGATAAGAAAGCTATTAAAGATTTGGAATCGTTGGACAAACTCCTCTGAGAATACTATACTTTTTGGGATAAAAACTTATTTTTCTACGTCTACAGATAATTTTACTAAAAAATGAATAACACTCGTATTCATCTGACTGCATCGTCCATTTTGAGTTTCATTACTTGATGCGTAGTAAAAGCAGTTTCCATTTCTTTTTCGCATAAAAATATAATATATTAATGGGAAACTATTATTTATTTGTCAGTTTTAAAGACACTAATTCATAATTTATTCCAATGAAATTTGCTTTTAAATGCAAATATATTGAATACACCATTGAGTTTTTCGTGTACAATGCAGATATACTGCTGCTGATAGCTAAAATGACATTCCTAATCACCTTCAATTTGTATTATCTACTTTTCTTATAACTACATAACGTTAATTGTTTTCATTAAAAAAAAAAAGAAAAAAAAATAGCCCCATTTATTCAAAATCGATATACACTAGTCACTTATCTAACTACCCAAATCTAATACCCATTCAGTTCTAACCATCCAAAAACCGCCCATCCCTCAAGTCACCGAAATCGATTGACCATACACCATAATACTCAATCCGCTTATCCGCAGCGAATCCCAATAGACCAGCCGACTATACCTCTCTCTACAGTCTAGTCCCCAATGGTTCGTTCCTCGGCAACCGATCCGCCGCCTTAGCGGGCATCTCCTCGAGGAGAGCAACGACCTCGCGGATCGGTAGCTCTCCTCCGCTAGAGGTGCATCTATCCACGTGTGCGCGAGGCAGAGGCGGGCACAGGTATATAGATCGAGCCGGTCTGCCTCCTCTCTCGCTCCCGGCGCGCTCCGAGCGCGCTTCTACACGCTTAGAGTCATTGCGAGGAGAAGAGAGAGAGAGAGGGAGCGGAACTATCCTAAACGCGCTTAGCTCAACGCGCCACCTCCTCCGCTCGCCTGCTTGCCGCGCACTTCTAAACAGCGCTTTACCAACAACTGGCACCGCCGAGCGACATAAATTCCGCTAAGGCTCGCTTTTCGTGCACATAATTGAGGCGGCGGAGACGCGGAGCTGGAGGTTAGATGCTGAGGTGAGGCTTTTTCGGGAGGTTATTGGGCGGATTTTTTTGCCAATGGCAGGAGATTTGCATTAGATTGTTTAGAAAAAAAAATTTTTTTTTCAGTTTTTTTTATTGTCTCATTGTTTTGGGAAGGATCGGTCTGTTATAGTTTTTAGAAGGTTTGGTGATGAAAATAGTACTATGAAAATGAGTAGTTTTAATAGATTCTTATATTCTACAATATTTACATGTGTATATGCATTAGATATTTTCATATTAGATTGAAAAACTATCACAAAAAAGAAAAACGCAAAGTCTAAAGGCGCGATAAATACGCGCTAAGCCGCGATCAACAGAACGTAAATAGTACCGCGCTTACGTCTAATCTCTCTAGTTTTGAAACAGACGTACAGTATACTAATTCATTGCTCCTAATCTCCTGTGAAGAGCGCGAAACATGCGCTCCCGCATTGGAACCCACGCGACGGTACACGCACGTTCACTACCGCTATTATTCGAGCGCAAAAGGAGATCTTTGTAGCGGTGTTTCGATTGTTTAAAAGCCGCTAATAATTATAACGCGATTGCTAATAAGCATATTAATATTTAGAGCAATTTTAGAAATCTAATTTTTCTTTTAATAAAAGAATATTGCGTTATTAACGTGACACGAAAATGTTTGTTTTGGTTGAGTTTGAATCGGTATTGCGGCGTTAAGTGGTACCAGTGCACTTTAGATTAAATTAAACGCGTAAACAGTTCAAAGAAATGGCCCGATGATTTACAAGGTGCATACATGGATTCTTAGATAAATATAGAAGCTAATTCTCATGTAGCGGCGGTCAGCTTATAATTTAGGATACTTGCCAACTGCTCACTAATTCAGTGCGTGAACTCCCGTGCGGAACGAGCGTTTCCGCTTTGCGTCACTTAGATCCGATTAGATTTTTAATCAACGATTACATTGCAATAAAATAAATTTTATTGTCAATGATATTCGTAACAAGTAATAGTTTCAGGGATTGTCGAGAAAAGAAAGATTTTTTTACCAAGTAAATTTTAAAGTGCAGAAGAGTATAGAGATATGTGAAAATTAATCAATTTATAAGCTTGATACTCAAAATAAGTTAAATAAATTTAAACTTTGTTATAAATAAATAAAACACGCTCGAAGTTCAAAAATAAAATTTGTACAAAAATACACGAAATTAATATGCAATTAAACGGATTTATGCAAGAAGAGAATGCATCGAATGCATCGTCGAGTTGGGCGCCATTTTTATCGGGCGTTGGGCGCCATAGTCACCAAATCTCCTTTGGCTGACATGACTTTTTGGGGGAGGAGACAAGGGTCAGCGAACGAACAGGAAGGATGATTTTTCTCTCTCTCTCTCTCAGAGCGGGAACGAAAGAGCCCCTCGACTCGTCTGTTCTCCTGTTGGCTTACATGTTTTTTCTTTATTCAACGTTTCCACATATGATTCGCCCACGCGATTGACGCATGTGAATGCGAATAATACAACTAATAAAATAACTAAATCGCCGATTCGCCGATGCTTTTCGCCAAAAATACGAGCCGCAGGTCTCTCTCCGTGTGTGCGTTCGGTTGAGCAACGCCTGCGATTGGTCGGCTTGGGAAAGAGCGCCAAGTTTTGAAAGTGCCAAGGCGGCGCAATCGCTTTATCTGCCGAGGAGCGATTTATTAAAACAGTTGGGAAATCGATGTGAATTGCTTTTTTTTGGCGGAAAACGCTTCGAGGGATATCCTGCCGTTATTTCTTTAGATTTTTGTTAATAAAATAATTAATAATCGTTCAAAGTATAGTAACGATTTTTCAATTCTCTTGGAAACTTGTGTTCCATAAATTGAATAGATCGAGTTTTTTGTACTATTTTATTTATATCAATACACTCTTGAATGCTATTTATTTAAAAAGTTGTTAAATTATTTATAGTTTATTAAAAAACAAAATTATTGAGAAAAATTTTGTTATAAAAGTAAAGGCGGAAAAGATGGAACAAACTCGTGTTAATTTTAATAAAATTTATATTTTAGCCACAAAATATTAGTTGGAAAAAAATTAATAAAGAGAAAGTACTACTTCGTATGTCATACTATACAATGTATAATATTGTTTTTACAAAAGTCATAATCCATGATTAAAATTTTCAATGCCCATTTTGTAATTTACAACTCTGATAAAATAAATGGAATGAATTGTAACTAAGAATAAAAACGGAACGACAAGATAAAAAAAGCCAACGCAGGCTGCATTCAAACTCTGATACTACCGCGAATAATAATTTCCAAGCGTTAATTTCCTGTACGACATCTCCGATAAAACACAATAGATTTCATAAGACGATTTTCCCTCTTTTTCGCATGCATTTCTAATTACCCTTACAATTACCTATAAAAGCTATATTCCTGCACTTAAAACAAATCTCCCGACTGGAAACCCCATTTTTTTTCCAAGGACACGTCGTACGGTAGGTAATACGCGCGGAAAGTGCTTGCGTATACATGCAAACATAAACGCTGCGTAGACGATAACGCGTAAGAGAATGCGAGGTTGACAGACAGCCTGGCCATGCAATCCTAGTATCGCGTGTGCCGTTGCGGCGACGTAATATGCGTGATACACGTGTGTCTTCGCGAGTCTGTATATAGTAGACGGGCTCCTTCCGCCGCTCGGCTCGTAACGGTGCGTTCGGCCAAAAACTCGATGGAATAAGCGGGGTAGTGGAGGACGCGCGTTTTCACAATTTGTAAAAATATTAATTGAATGCGACATCGAAACTAATACTTTTGAAACAGAAGTTTAAAACGAATGTGTTCAATTTAGACACTTAGCATAATAGTATTTCAAAAATAAAATTTCTTAATTTATAACAAATAATTTCTTCAACCCTTAAACAATGCAAATCATTATTTCATTATTTTGCACGTACAATTTTACAGTCGAAGAGACACAATTCTCAAGTTTCATTCAACGTCCAGCATCCGCGCCATCCGAGAGCTCGTTAAAGAGCCTAATTCCAAACGATCCTCTTTCGAACCAAAACCAAAACGAAAAATAAAAAAACACCACTCGCACGAGAAGCACGCGTCTCCTCGCCTCCTCTCCCGTCCGCCCTCGCTTCTCCTCCCGCTCTCCACGCTCGGCTCTCTCTCTCTTCCCGCACGCGCGCGGAACTCATGCGTCCCGTGCATAGTTGGACCGCAGTCAGGCTCTCTCGCTCCCCAAAAAGGAATGCACGAGAGAGCTGCCTCCTCTCTCACGCATGTGTGGATGCAGGAGAGCTCGGCGCGGCCGGGCAGGGCGTCATGCTTCCCCGATAGCCCGCTCCCGCGCGGCAGTGCGTAAGCCTACGCGCGAAGGCGCGCACGCACGGGGTCCCCCCCCCCCCCCCCCCCGCGGCGGCTCGCCCGCATGCAAATCCCCGAGTCCTTTAAGGCCCTTGCCGGTGACTGCCTGCAGGGGCTGTTGCCTTGGTAACGCCACGCAGCCTGCCCCCTCGGGCCCTTTGCGCAACGGCGAGAGCGAATCGGCTGCGGAGGCAAACGGCTGGATGCTCGCGACTATGGTGGGTGCTTGTCACTTGGCGATTGCTCTTGGGAATGGGAGGTGCGGGTTTTTTTTTTTTTTTTTTTTTTTACTAAATTTGATTGCTCGAGGGGCGGTTGAGTGGATTTTTAATGGCGAGAAATGAAGCCTTGTTTTGGAATCTGTAATGTATTCTAGATTTTGGAAAGGCGAAGGAATAAATTATTATATTGCATGGCTCTTATTTTATGAGTTTTCAAGCTACATTGTAAAGGAGGGAATTTATGTTTCCTTAAAAATTTATCTTCTTTGCGAAACTTCATCCCACTCATCTACGTTATGCATAGAATGGAGTCGAAAGAAATTGACTTGTTAATAGCAAAATACATTTTTCACATTCACGCGAAATTCGTGAAGAAAAAGCGTGGAAAGAAAATGTTAGTTGCACCTATATTACATAAAATGTATATTAAAAATTATTTTAACAAAATTTTATTTATGAAAGTTTTCCAATTATTCGTTGTAATTTATGACAACAGGAGTGAACTAATCTTATTAGAATAAAAAAATAAAAAGCTCGATATGCATAAAGTATTTATGTATGCAAGAATTATAATTCTTATGCTACTCTTTTAATTTTAATTCTCGAGTAATGATTAAAACAATGTTTACTTAAGTTGATAGGATGCATGACTTTTTAAAAATTGAAAATGTTGAATATACGTTTAATATTTTTATTCTAAAAAATTATTTAGCTATTCCATTCCTGAGAATATTTTTTTTATTACATACTCTCATATTTCTACGTAGGACATTTTAATTTTTAAAAAACTAATCTTCATAAATAATTCATACACATTTTTTAATGTTGCGAACAAAAATAATTGTTTGAATCGCAACGTTCATAAGTTGCATGTATTGATTTACAGGGTAGTAATATAACACATCTTTCAGTTTATACATTTTTTTTTAAATTATGCTTAAAAAATTGATATAACGATATTGCACTAACAATTCTTGCAATGTTATATGCTCCTAAAATTCAGCCTCCTTCGTAAAATGAAAAAAAATTTTCGAATTACGATAGTAAATTTCAGATCGAAATACTAAATGAGCATTTTGATGTCCTGATCTTCCAGTATCGTTTTTGTAATAATACCTCGAATTCGCGCAACAGTGTAATAATACCAAAGCCGTGCTCCCAAAATCGTCCGACAACAAAATTTACGTCCCGCAATTGCAATTCCCCGCAATAATCCAACCGCGAGAGCTTAACTTCCCCCATTGCCGATTAATCGCTTATCCCACCTGGTTACCCCTCGATCTCCGGTCGTCGACGTCGCCTCTCAGCCTCCCTCGAGTACTCGCGACCCATCTCCGCGGCATTCGCACGGTGCCCCGAGCACTTCGCAATTCGTTCCGCACTCGGACAGAGTGAGAGAGAGAGAAAAAGGCAAGAGGAACGAGTGCTTGGCAGCGCGAGAAGGCCGAGAGAGCGCGGCAGTCATGGCGCTGAACGGCCTCCCACGCCTCGACCTCCTGGCCGTGATGCGGTCCTGGTGAAAATTCTTGTTCTCTATTGTTCCACCCTAATTAATGCCGGTGACTCGTCCGCCGCGTCTCGTCCCTACAAAGGAGGCGACGCGAGAGGATGGAACCACCGGGAGAGAGAGGAGAAAAGAGACGGGCTCAACTTTCACGGCTTCATGGGGCCCTGGTATCACTCGCTGTCACTTATCCAATATCTGTAAACAAAAAATGGTTATTGTCCCGCCTACGAGGCGATTATGTGCCTCTGTAATTTCGGCCGTCGCTCGGCGACTTGCAGCCGAGTCCTGCGGAGATTCCGAGAGTCTTCCGAACGAGCGGCGCGGCCGAATTTTCGACTCCGACGGCTGTTCTTTTGCAAAAAAAAGGCTTCCGTAAGCAGTCGATGTTTTCAGCTCGCGATAGAAATTCCGCCGAATTAATATTAATCCGTATTCCAAAGAAGGCCGAAATCTACCTGCCGTCGCGAATCCGCACAAAGGACTCCGACACCTGAAATGAGAATGCAGGAGTCAACAACGAGAGCGCGGGAGAACCGCTCCTTTCTTCACCTGAACTCGAGAGGTGAGCCGAGTTGTTGGACAATTCCTATTAGACTTAGTTTTTTTTAATACAACATGTCGCGAGAGGTATCAGGTCAGCATGTCGCGGAGAAGCTCGGAGCGAAAGCCGAGTCTCGGGCCTACGTACCGTAGGCCTCTCTCTCTCCGACGGCGAGAGTCTCCGCCTACTCGATGCGGATGGACGGATCGACTGCGGCGGGGAGGCCGTAGCCCGGGCTTTTTCTGCTTTCCTGACTAGCCGCCTACTCGCTGGCGTCCCTTTGAGCGTCGAGCGATTCCGGAATGCGACGTCGTTTTGCTCCTCGGGTAAGGGAATTTGGCTTGGCTTCGCTTTTCGGACGGGTTTTTTTGAAAGTTCAGGTATATTAGGTGTTTTTTTAAAAGGGGGTTTGGAAGGATTGAAACTCCAACTCCAAAGGTGAAGTTGACGAGTACAGATTTATGAATTGTTTATTATTAATCGTTTTTGTACGGATAAAAAACGTACCTGAAAGCAAGGAGCTCCCTCATATTTGTGATTGTCAACATTTTAAAACAATTTTTTGTAATATTAACAGTGTTTTATAAAATTTGGATAAAAAAACATTTTTATTTATTATATTACAATAAGTCATTGCTGCTTACCCATAGGTTCATAGCGTAAACCCTGAATCTACCCCACAGAAGATGGAGGCACAAACTCGAATTTCATGCGCGGCCTCACAATAGAGCCGCTGGAGGAATAATCAGTTTTGGTATATTTAGATACTTATATGCCAACTCTATTGAGAGGTAGTATCCGAAGTCTTGCCGGTCAATGCAGTGGTGAATATAGTGGGGAAATCCTAATTTGCGGAAAAATTGTTTTCCCTTTTGCGTTATCCAGCCTTATTGAGAGAATTTACTGTAGGTATACCTTCGACAGGTAAACTTACATAGAGCAAGAAATATAAATTAATAGATGTATAACATGTACAGTAATTTTTCGGCCTATGTTTTGAATTCCTGCGCATTTAATAACAAAATATGCATAATTACATTCCCAACTTCCTTATTACATAATTGGTACACACAATAATATTTACATACTGCTGATTATGGTACTAAATTGTTTAGAATATTTCAGAACATTATTCCAAATAAGATCACCGAAAAGTTCTCTCTAAATCCATACTAACAATCACCTTATTTGGATTCTAATAAATCGTATGTACATCATAGTCGTATACCACCACAAATAATGTGTTCACAGATGTACAATTGCTTTCAAAGTAGGACAATCCGCCTTCAAATGCCCTTTATTACAAGGTATTCCTTCGCATACTTTAAAAAAAAAAAAAAAAACTAAAAACTTAAACGAAAGTTCATGCGCCCATTGGCAAGTAAAAAGACCACCGAAGCAGTCCTGCCTCCCTGATATCTTCCGTGCTCGTCTGTTCTAACCCATTACTTCGCAGCGAACGTTCACATTTTATTCCCCAAGTCAACGTTCGCATTTCGTTCGCAAGCGAGCGTATCTTCGGCCCTGGTGTTCCGCCTCCCGATTGATAATGACGTCCGCGACGAGAGAAAGAGAGAGAACGAGAGAAAGAGTGGTGGGGGGGCCAGGATATATAGTCGCGGACCGAGACGCGGCCGGCGAATATCGAAAGGAACACCTGTGATGTTGATACTGCTCTAATATCATTCAAACGAGAGCCCACCACCTCCTTCCTTATTAATCTCTGCGATGATTTGATGAGCGCGCGTAGTGTAACCGCCGCTGGTCGATAAACCTTACCGATCGAGCTGCGCATTAGCGTTCGGCCCGTTTTACTTTGCCTTCGAGCTTCGGACTCCGGCTTGCTTGCATTCGTTAGAGTCGAGTTTGCTTCGTGCAATTTTTGTTATCGGCGAGACTTTTTTTTTATTGCGCTGCGAATGAAATGTATTGATAAAAATGAACGTAATCGATTAACAATGAAATTTATTGTTAAACTAATTATATTATAGGCTGTTTTCAGTGCAAAATAAATGAAAATGTTTTCTGCAAAACAATCATATCGCAAAAAAATACGTGTACCAAAACCTACTGACGAGTTAACTAAATAAAAAAAAATAGATGCTAAAATCTGCTAGAAAAATAATGAAATAAGAAAGCGGGCAACCACGACTCACGCAGTCGTTTTGTTTTTGTCAAATTTTATTACATAAATCATATAAAAATAATACCGATAAACTTGCTTTATTAGATCATTCCTCCACTCTTGAAAATAATGTGCATTGGGATCGCGCAGGTGCAACAGTGTTTCACGAGAGAAGCACCTGTTCAAAGTATCAATTTGCCGCTTTTGCCTGCAATATTTACAGTACCCCCGGAGGCATAAGTCTTTCACGATGTTTAGGGAAATGTTGGCTGCTTAAAAGCTTTTATACATAAAGAATTGCTAGATGAACAAAGAGCTGAATAAAAAGCTTTTTATTAAATGAAAGAGTACCAATACTGAAAATCTTTTATAATACTTTTATGTACATTCAACCATTTATTTTTACTTTTTTATTTTGAAATTTTCAAAATTGATCTTAGATAAGTAATAAAATAAATATTTCTAAAGTAAAGGTGATTTTTTTAAATGATATTGCAATAACAAAAATTGCGATTGTCGTACACATGTCGCGATTGTAAATTTACTGATGTGCATTCGCCTCAGGTGGTCTTCTTCATTCATTCGCTTTGAGGTGGTCTTATATACCTAAAATCAATATGGGCAATTATCTCACTTCATAGTCATCGAATGCTATTTACAAATAATGTTAACTCTATAAGTTTTCGTTTTTATTCGTTTATTAACAGATTAAAAAGCACTAGAAATTTCGTTCTTACTAATTTCAGCTCGAAACATTTCAACTCTTCTAGCACTTTAAAAGTAAGATTAGATCTCTCAAAGTTGTAGAATAATTATTGTATTGTATAACATATATTTTTTTTATATTTCTTGTTATCGCAAGCTACGTAAGTTTAATGTTCGTATCTTTTTATAAAGAATTAAAGGATGTCTGTCCGTTGAATAATAAACAAAAAAAACCATAAACAAGTAAGGGGAAATAACTCCCTTGCAAAAATTTGTACAAACGAATATTTTTTTCCTTTATACTATTGCATTTCTTTCCGCACAGCTGTATCACATAACGCGATACAAATGTCGATACTCTTTGTAATTTCCAATTCTACAATACCAATCCCTTCCTCCATAGTACTTATCCTGGCCCGAGTAGCTCGACTCACCAAAGTCCCGAGAAACTGCCCCCCTAATAAAAACGCGCAAAGAGGTGTCCCAAAAGCCGGCAGCTGACGTCCCCGGCACACCACATGCCCCGTGGGTCTTCCGTAAAGTGAAACCTGCGGGCACTCCCTCATTACGATCTCCCCAGCCTTGGGCAACAAAGAAGCCCGTGCAGCAGGGGGAGACAGAGAGAGAGAGAGAGATCGGGCGCCCCGTTCCCCGTATATACGCGTGTCACCGTTCCGTGACCCGCGTCGCTGCCTCACGCACGTCGAGGCGACCGTGGGGGGGGTGTGAGCCGCGGCGCAACCCCTCTTCATGCGCGCGCTCGCGTGCGGGGGCTGCGGAACACCGGCGCCGGCCTCGTGCTACCCTGGTAGCGAACCGCCCTTGTTTTCCAATAAGTACAAAGCGGCGTCGCAAAATTCCCGGGCCTTTTTTTTCGAAGTCCGAGGGCCGCCGCCTCCTCGAGCCTCTGCTGCCCTGGTCCATTTCCGGTGCACTTTCCGCGGTGGCGGCGACTCGGCCGCGTCTTCCTCCCCCCCCGGACGGGAAAGCGCGGCCGGGGCGCAAAGCCCAAGGACCACCGCGGCGAGAGGAACGACGACGCGCGGAGCAATGTTATAATAGACATCGGAGCACGGCTCGCTCGGGGATTTAACGGACATTTCTGCGAGTTTCTTTCCCGAGTGCTCCAATGCGATCAGGGGATGATGCGGAGGGGGTGGTGGTCGGCGGGATTTCGGCGGCGAGGGGGGGGATCGGCTGTGCGCAAACGCGGAAACGGACGGGGGATTGATTTGAACGCGCGGCGAGCGCGGACGCGTTGAAGCCGACGGAAATGTTTATGTCGGCGGAGCGAATTTGTTCTTAAATTTTTGTATTCACGGAATTTTTTATGAGGTAAATTTTTTTTATCACTGCTTCGATCTAACGCAATAGTTACACTTTGATTATTATAGGTTGGTTTTAGTAAGTAATTTAAAGAGCGAATGAAATATAGTAGCCTAACAAATATTTGAAAAGTATACACATGCCTAACACGATAGAGCGTAAATCGAATGTACACAAAGTTGACTTTCGAAATGACTTTCTTCCAAAGCAAACATGATTTGCTTTTACCGAGTCTGTGGAGCCACGCCTTTAATTACTTGCAAAATATGTGTCTGTATACACATTTTAACTTTGAAGTTAAAATTGTGAGATATAGAGCAAGTAAATACCTAATATTACTTTGATTAATATTGCCTTAGCGTAGGTTATCAAATTTATTCATGTAATTTAAACAAAATTATTGGCTGTTTAAACAGTTTTTATTTTCATAAGTAAAATTATACAAACTATTCGTCGAATAATTTTTTAATATTTTTTCTTTGGATTTTCTCAATGGATTAGTATGTTTACGCAATTGTACTATATATAATCGTAAAAAGAAACCTTATCTTGAATCGTGTGTAATTAAATTACGTTTTTTTACATGAATTAGCAATCAAAATTTACTTAATATAGAACTCCAATCTTTCAATAGATCATGAAACACGACGTTAGTGACTAAAAGTATATTTTCAAAGTTTCTGAAGTTTAAAATTAGTGCAATTGTATCACTGCAATCATGAAGTCATTTGTACTTCTACTCATCAGTTTCGCGTACTTACATAATTGTAATTGATTTTTATAGATCGAAAAGATTAAGTTTTTAAATTACAAATTTTTATTAAATTTTCAACCGTTAATAGATTTAATTCATAATGTTTAATAACATTTTAAAATTGTTAAACTCTAATATTTTACTTATTTACGATCATCATATTTAAAACAATTCATAAAATTTATAAATTATTTAAGCTTTGGCGGCCAGAAAGAGAATTGCGGGTGGAAAGTATGTGAAAATTCAAGACTTTCCGTATCAGGTAAAACGAATCAATTACTTTTCATCGCGTATTAAAATTCGCTTCTTCGTCCAATTGTTCATTCGCAACAATTAAAATCTTCCACTCCACCTAATCAAACTAAAAACGAGAATTTAAAATAAAGGCAACTTTGATTCACCATTCCGCCGACGCAACGACGAACAACGAGCCAATTTGCGGCGCGGCTATAATAACAAACAAATGGCTCGTTACCGCCGGACATTGTCTCCAGTAAGTGCAAACCCTCGATAATTGCTCGCTCCTGTTATTTCAACCTAATTAACCTTAACCGGCAGGCAAATGTCGACCTCCGAATTGAAAGTTCGAACCGGCGCCACCAAGAGGTACGACGACGGGGAGGAGCACGAGATCGAACGCACGATCGTTCACCCCGGATTCAAAGTGCACGATTACGTTATTACCGACGACATCGCGCTCATCGAGGTATTTATAAAAAAAAAAGAAGCAACCTTCATTCTTTTTTTCCTTGCGACATGTTATAACGAATATTTCATTGCTCAATGTTCGGCTCGATATTCGGCGCGTCAGCTTGCGCAACCGATAGAGCCCAGTGAAAAACAGAAGCCAATCGCTCTGGCAAGAGCCGGCGACGAGCCGATACCCGGAAAAACACTGACCATATCGGGCTTCGGGAGAGAGGAGCGCGTGAGTATTATTCGTTTGCGACAAAGTGCGAAAAGCCAATCGGTAAATATATACTGACGACATTGAAACGGCTTCCAGTACGAGGAGGAGCAGAAGATTCTGCGGCTGAAGGCCGCGCGCTTGCCGATTGTGAGCTTGGCCAAGTGTCAGGAGGACTACTTCCTGGATCCGGTGACTGATAAAATGCTGTGCGCCGGTAACAGCACCGACGGCTCCTGCAACGGCGACTCCGGCGGTCCGGGAGTGATGGACGGGAGACTCGCCGGGATAGTTTCCTCGGGATTCATCTGCGACACCACCGACGTTCCTGCCGTTTTCACGGCCGTTTACAAATACCTCGACTGGATCTCCAAATATGTGAATGTTAATTGATAATAAATGCAATTTTCTACGTTGTTTAGTTGCCTGTTTTTTTTCGAGTTTGAATGAATTTTGTTACAATCGCGTACGAAAGGTAATGACAAGAATTACTTGTTTTTAGCAACCAAATTCTTGCTTTACATCTTTATATAATGTACTTCTCCCTGTTTATACTACTTAAACTTCATACCTCCAAAAACCTGAACCAATCCATTTCATTCATCCCTGTTGTGGTACTCAAAATTAAGAAAAAACTCTAAATTTTAGACACCCTTCCTCAAATATAGGAATAAAATAAGTGAAGAGTTACTACGGTATTTTACGAACAAATGCTTTAGTAACAAGTTTTTCCCTCTTTTGACGCACCAGATTTAGGTAAAAAATATACGCATTAGTTTTGTGAATATGAAGTATTCTGCAAAACTTTTTTTGATCAGTCGCCGAGAAAAGGCGACATCCCTCTCTCTCTCTCTCTCTGTGCGCATTTAACATTTCACTTCAACTTTGTATTTTTCAAACGAGTTTCCATTAACAAACAACCTGCGGTATTTTTCTTTTAATCAGAGAAAAACCTCAACGGTCCCCCTAATTAATATCTCGAACCCGACACTTCTTTCTCAGTCATCATCGTGGCGCGCAAGCCGACCGTTCCGCCGAAAGCCCGCCCCGAGCTTCGTGCATTCATCCCCGATACCAGAGCAAACGGTGCCTTCGGCGGGCTCCCTACCCATATTCCCTATATCCACGTTCTGGGCGTCGATCGCGCCTCGAACACCCGTTCAGGAGCGAATCGAAACCGCGCGTCGCCGCGGTTTATTCACGCACACATGCACAGCGGCGTCGGCGTCGGTGCAGCGCGAGGGAGAGAAAGAGCGGCCCCTCGGTGGGCGTCGCGACGGCTCGGCTCCTCGTGGCGATGGGCTCCTGGTCGAGTGGCGGGCTACGGCGACGCTTTGCCCCTCGGAAGGAGCCGCGAAAAACGGCGGCGGCCTCCTTTTTCCGGGCGCGACTTTTCGGCGGGAGGCGCCTGGAGACAGGCCACCGGCCGAGGCGCCCGGCTTCTCCCGAGCCACTTAAGCAGGCGCGCGTCTCACTACGGACAGGCTCGCATGGCTCGCGAGCAGGTCTCTCTCTGCCCGTTCGGCCCATATAGAAATCCACCCCCGACGGCAGGAGCCAGCCTTTTTTTTTACTCTCCGCCAGAGAGAGAGAGAGAGAGAGAGAGGGAGCCGAGCGCGTTGTTTGGTTGCGCGCGCTCTAGAGAGGGAGAGAGAGAGAGGCGAGGGGACGGATAAATGTTTCGGCCCTTTTTAGAGAGCCGAGGTGGGGATGGTTTTCGAGCGCGCTTTGGGGGGGGAGGCGCGAGTCTGTGTCCCTTTGTCGAGAACGCGATTCGCGCGCGATATCGATTTGCAATATCCGCGAGGGGACGCAGGGCGCATGCACTGGTACACTCGCTCGCGAATGCGAGCCTGGTGCTTTATCCTTGGGGTCTTGCTGGTGCTTTCGAGCGGGAAGGAGGTGGGCACCTGTCGGAGCTTGAGGAAGGTCAGGGGTGGAGTCGTTGCTCTGCAGGGATGGTTACTGGCAAAGGCTTCAAGAGGGATTATTTATATAATACTGGAATCGACGATTCGTTATGTAATTGTAGAGAATTTTGGTAATTTGTTACCCGCGTTAATACATTTGGGTGAGAAATATTTTTGAAAATACTTTCTCGAAATTAATTGAGAGCATTGCGCGCGAATAGTTTGAGACAAGTCTCTGTACCATTTACGTAGAAAGAGGCATGCAATTAAATTCATAAAATATACCTTAAATGTTCTTGTTATTTTCTTATCAACAATTTATCTAAAAATGATTAAAAAAGAAACAAACGATAATTTAAAGTTAGTGGCGAAAGCACGCCTTTAAAATAATAAGCAATATTGCAATTTTTTCTATGTACTTATGCACTAATATCACAAAGTAAAATATGTTGAGCAGAGAAACTAGTGTAGTAATTGTATCAATTAAAGCAGATTAATAGTAATAACAATGATTCCAAAGTAAAATGAAAAATAAACATCAGTCTTATCAATCATACATGATTCTACTGAAAACTAACTTTCAATCATTTTAAAAACGTGTCTACTATTAAGTTTCCAAAATTCTTGTTCAAATAAAACACTCCTTTACTTATTAAATGCAATCAAATTTTAACTACATATAAAATACGAAATACTTACCAAAAATGAAAGAGGTAAAGAGAAAGCGTTTTGTAAACACAAACTTAAAGCCAAGGTGATCGACACCTGACTACCCTCTATGGTTCTTGTTTCCCGGGTGTATCTTCGTGGCTGCCAACGTTTACCCAATTATAAAATCAGACTACGGCGTACTTTTCATTCTGAAGACTCCTTTAAAATTTCAAACTCTCTACAAACCTACTGTATAGATTCCTTCCATTAAAAGAGAAAATCAATACCTGTTAATTATTGACAAAGTGTGTATAATCAATTAGATCTTTAAACAATTACGTATTTTATTTAAAACGAAAAAGTAACTCACTTCGCCCCCCCCTCGATTTAAACGAAAATCAGAGGCCGAAAATCAAAGTTGAAAACACAGTGGAAAGTAAGCGATAGAATTTATTAGAGGGGGAAAGCTCCATCCACCCCTACGGCATCGATCGACATCCTCCCCGAACTGCTCTCCTGTTTCAAAAAGCCTCGAACTGCCCCAAATCAAGGATCTTGCTTCGGGGAAATCCTGCTTTGAAATTAGTCCCTTTACGGCAAGGGCAAGGACAAGTTCACTCGGGCGTGCGTCCAAGCGCGCGGAAACCCGAGGCGCGTTATCCTTCCCTGATCGAGGATTCCTCGCTTCACCCCTCGCAGCCTTTATTGTGTGTTCCTTTTTTTGCTCCTCTTTCGGCGAGACGCGCCGAGCCGCGGCCGGGTTTGAAAAGTGGAATTCGTTGGAAGTGACGCGGTTGTTGGGAATGCTTAATTGTCTTGGTCATTTTTTTTTCTTCCAATCTCAGTTTAGTTTGTGAGATTTTTATTTATTTTTTTTAGTAATAATAAGAAGCAAACTACTTTTTAAAATAAATGTTTAATTTAATTTAATTTAATTGTATATATTATTTCGATACATTGAACCGCTACAATGTAACTTAAAAACTTGCATTTTCTGCATAAAAATAATGTACATATATTTACATATTCAATATAATCTTTTAAAGTATAAGTACTCCAAACGATAATTTAAGTCATCATCTTTAACGACTAAAAAATTGTAAAAAATTTAATGCTTTAAAATTTTAAGATAGTAATAATCTTTCAAACACTTTTACAAAAGTTACATATTCATATTTACTTTTAAAATAAATTTTGACCTTGTTCATTTTATAAATACCTCTTTCATTGTTTTCAAACTTTTTTAAAATTTAAATTCCTTCAAAACTACATAAAGAAGCTACGCAAAGAACAGTCGTTTTCGCGCTAACTTAACGTCTACAACAATTCAAAAGACCCAGAGATATATGTATATAAATAGCGAGAGACTTTAAAACAGGAAAATGTGTCGGTAAGAAATGTCAGAAACTGGTCCAACTCAGTGTTATTTCCAACGAAAAGTAAGCGTAACTCTCGTTTTATGCGCTCCTATTAGAAAGATGCTGAAGATCATCTCGAAACCTGGTCCTGGTGCAGCAGCTGTACCATTCCAGCCTTCCGTTCCCCGACTCTGCTCGGTGGGGACTGAAAGAAGTTACCACTACCGCCGCCGCGTTGCCTTGTTCGCTGCTCTTGAAAAGCATCCAGCTGTTTAGTCTACCGGTTTTCAATGCTTCAAAACGACTCTGCTCACCGTCGCTCCGTTGTGTATCCTTAAAAGCTTCAATTTCGAGCGAGTCCCTTTTTTTTTTGGAAAAGAGCTTCTTAACTATCGTTCGAAAAAAAATTTTCTATTGTGGTATTTGAATGAGAAGGGTGTTTTTCGTTGTCGCTGAAAACAGTAAATATAGTGTATGTGTTCATTTGTTGACAAAGACGCATTTGTTAATTTCGGGTTTCGCGGAACCCTGAGTGATCATTGTGATTGCAAATTTTCTGCAGTTTTCTACCCTGAATCCGAATTTAAAATAATGTGAGTATAATAAATATATTCACAGTTAAAGTTTCACAAGCAAATTATTACTATTCTATGAAATTTATATTTAGTAAGTATTAACTTTGTAAAACAATTATTATCAGTATTATTTTCACCGATAAACTCGATTCGAACGAATTATCAGTTAGATACAGTACACGGAAACACAATACATAACCTCACTCTTTAGATAAAGGGTGACGTACACTTGCTTTGCTGATATTTCAGCAAATGGAGTGAACACACACGATTTCAATCGTATTGACGTGACTCGCAAAAAATGTTTGTAAGCACAGAACTCGGAAACAAAATGATTATTAAGCGTTTTTGTCTTCATTACCCAAGGAGCTTTAATTTTGTAAAAATGTTTAACAACATTTAAGCATAAAAATTAAAGTTGCTTGATGGCGACTGCTATGTAAATGGGTACTTGTTACACATGACGATCTCTGAACTGAGTGACAAAGACTGATAAGTAAAAGTAACTACTCTTAAAAACAAAAATTTTCTTTTGTCTTGTGTACTGTAGTGGCTTTAAAAATATTAAATATTATTTTTAAGAAACTGAAGTATTTCATGTTAAGGCTTTTTTGTAAAAAGAACGCCCATTTATTATTAATTTTATTTTTCACGTATTTTAAATTTTATAAATACGTGACAATGCTTCCTGATGTAATTATTTTATATTTGAATTTTAAACTGATCATTCGTGTCGCTGGGAATTCCACTATCAATTGCGCGGTATTTAATCTCAAAGAATGTTCCGATACGCGAGGGAGAAATACTGCACGGAAAAAAAAATTCTAATAAATATTTACACGAAAATTAATTACTATTTTCCTAGCCGAAAAATATTACTATTATTATTTTTCCCAAAAATATTACTACACTTTACGAAAAATTTAACTATGCTTTTAATCAAATTTAATTGAATTTCGATAAATTTTCTTATATATTTCAGTAAAATTTCCTACAAATTACCAAGATTTTTTGAAGTGAATCTCACTCTCTCATTAATTTTTACTCTGTGCAAAAAAACATATTGTATATGATTTACTCAAAATATTTTTAGTTTTAACGTTTCTCTCGGCCTTTATTTTTACGCCGTGCGCGTTCTAGTTTTACTAATATTGGCTTAAAGAAATTGTGCACTTCTTCATTCACATGTCAGCCTAGACGGTCGGAGATGTAAAAGTGAGTGCTAAACAAAAATCAAAGCGACCGTCGGGTGACGAATGTGTCTAAATACGCTGCTTGAAATTTCATTATTATTTCAGATAAGAAATTTAAAGATAGCATCGAGGGTAGATTAAGTAAAAAATTGATTCGCATTTGCAGTATCTGTTATCGTTTACGATAAAATATTGATATTTTATCTGAAATTGAAAGATCTTAATGTTTTCGAACTCCAGAATGAGTCTCGGGCCATCTTCTGTAATCCTGATCGTTCTTAGACAACTGAGCAAGTGACGGATCAGTATTTTCGCGGCTTGGAAATCACGCACAATCAAAGAGTAAGCGCATGCGTAAACAGTATCATTCACGCAGCAGCAAGTACTTTGATTTGAGAGATTAGGAAAATTATTATTAAAGAGTTTGGATTTTTAATCAAAATCTAATATTAAATGTTATTAGATTTATATTAATATATACAATAAATTAATTCTTCACGCAGCGCATAAATTAAGAAAATATTAATAATAATGACAAATAAAGTTGGTTTTTATTAGTTGATTAAAACTTTGAGTAAACTTCGTATTACTGAATTTTTTGTTTCTTAATTGCATAAAATAAAATACCATTTAAAATTTACTTAGGGCATTAGAAGGCCTAAGTATGACTTATTCTATGTTTTATAAGGTTACATTTCAGCGCGTTTTCAGGTGTCTATTAAGAAACGTCTGAAAAAATATGTTTACATCACACCGCAATTGCATTTGTGGAATATTATTAAGAAAATTATTATCTTAATTTTATTTCAACAAGTGCTTGTGTCAAAATTCGAGAATGTTTTTTCTTTTACATAACGTCATTTACTTAATTATAAATTCCAAAGTTTAAATAAATATATTAATATTTAAGTTAACAGATTGATAATGAAATTCATTATTTAAAACTTCTGACAAATAAAACAATTCAAAAAGAGGAAAAAACACGATGAACTGATGGACATCAGAAATTTCGTTGGTCCACGGATGAAAGGTAAAAAATTCGACCTACTTTGATTCTCTGCTTCCCTAATATAAAGATGCTACAGATCATCTCAACGTACCTTTTGGTGGCACAGCATCTTGAGTATCTCTTTCTCAACAATGCTAAAGTACACAAGAGCATAATATTTTCAGAAATCCTTATTAACATTTTTTACAATAAAGAATGTTGCACTGATTAATTTTTAATTTACCGTAAAATTTCTTTTTCCTTATTTTTCGGAGATATTAAATATCCAACACTTAAAAAATCAATTCATTCAAGATACCCAGATAATGCAAAAGAATTTTGTTGAATGTATTCGCATAGGCTAGAGGCTAAACGCCTAAACTACTTCTTTGAACTTTTCCACTCCTGTTCCGCTTGGGATATAAAAATGAGTGGTGAGCAAGTGATAGAGCAGGACGGGCAGATATTACTTTCGCTCTTATTTCTTTCTTTATACTTCTGCTCACTTTTATTTACATGTTTTTGTATTTTTAAGAAAATATCTTAATCGTATTATAAAATAGAAAATCAATAATCATATTTAAAACAAAAATACTTAAATATTGACTAAAAAATCAAATTAAACCTTGTAATTGCTTAGAAAAACCTTTTACTAATAACTTTTACGTTTATTATGATTCTTAAATGTTCACATTAACAACAATTTTGCATCAAAAAATTTTTTGGATTAGTTACCAAGAATTTTTTATTGATTATTTGGAAATAATAAGAAGTAATAATAAAATTAATTCGTTTATTCTTAAAAAAGTATAGAGAATTTCACTTTATTTGTTAAAGTATTTCACGTACTCTCCTAGCACGTCACTGTAGATTTGTGACCATAAACTCATTCTTTCTTTGTGGAGGGTCTTTTCCATTTTCATTGGTTGATTGATTTCCAAATAATTATCGTCAGAACCCATTGGTGTCCATGCGACAGTGAGATCTTCGTCCAAACTTGGCGTTGGGTTTCTAAAATAAAAATTTATTTAATTGCAATGCGGTGTTAAAACAAAATATTTTTTTAAATTAAATTATGGCATTCCTTACCTTTCTTTAGCGAAATTCGCCCATAACTTCGTCACGACTTTAGTCATTTTCTCAGCAGGAGATCCAGGTTCTGGCTTATTCTTAAAGGCATTGGAATAAAACATGTAACCCAACTCGTCACCGTGAGCGACACCTGTTTATATTTACAAATAATTTTTAAATTTGATCACTCAACAATTTTAAAAACAAATTATCATAAATATACCTTCTTCCATCTTGAACAAATTTTTCATTATACCGAAAGGAGAGTAATAAGAGAATAAATATTCATAGACAGGGGACTTATCCCTTGCTCCAAGAATTTTAGAAGACATAAGTATACCCGCAACGAAGAATATATCACTAGTCATCTGTAAAATATTTTAAACATTATTTTAAAAATATTTTTATCAAAGTTTATATCGGCTTTTCGACCTTCTAAAGGTGAAATATTGTTATTGCAGTTTTTCTTACCATAGTGAAAGGAACTTTTGCGTCAGTTGTAAGAGCTTTTCCATCGAAATAGAACTTTCGGACCATATCGCTCAACTCCTTCTTTTTGGCATCCGTTGCATTCAAATCATCCGGTAAGAAAAATTCGAAATGTTGATCCATCATATCCGCATTCGGTAAGAACACTGAAAGAGACAATGTTTATTTCATGCAAGTTCTATCTTGCAGTACTAAAAAAAGGAAAGTATGCATAAAAATGTTATAAATTTACTTGGAGCCATAAAAGCGGTTTCATCGAGATTCGTGCCAATCATAATTGGAACGTCCGCAACATCATCTTTCTTCATTAAAGTCCATGGATCATTGGTCAAAAATATTTCTTGGCCAGCTTCAGGTTCTACAACGGGGATGAATGCTGCCATATGTCCATTCATGTGATTCTATAAATGAGAACATTGTAGTAGAATATTTCATAAAAAGTACATTTAAGCTTAAATTATTCTTCTAACCAGAATTTTCGTTACTTCTCCGGTTGCAGTAACAATCTCCTGCACAGAGAACTCCTTAAGTTTGTTCACTAATTCTTTAGTGTCGCTGGTTTTGATGCCAAGTGCTTCTCCCAATTTGAATGCCATCTCCTTAGCATTGTACTCCATAGCCCAAGGATTCAGAGCGGATCCACTTTGCATGATGGCCCCACTGAACAAGCCTTAAGAATAGCAGAAAAATGCGATTAAAATATATCGCACTGATTCAATTTATTATTTTATGCTTACCACGAGACATTGGTGAAAGCATGTGGAACTGAACGGCAGCTGCACCGGAACTCATGCCGAAAAGCGTTACCCTGTTTCGGCAACCACCAAAGTTTACAATGTTGTCTTTGACCCAATTTAATACCATTACTTGGTCCTTCATACCCGCGTTACCTGGGGCATTTTCATCTCCGGTACTCAAAAAGCCTGAAAGCAATAATAAAGTATTCTATAAAATAAGAATTGTAGCTTACACAAATATTTTAGGAAAATATCTATATTCACAATGTATCTATTTATCATTGAATAATTTCAACTTTCAAAAGTATATATCTTAAAAAAAGTAAATTAAAAACGAGACTTTTTTAACCCTCTATCCCGTGGAATACACCCTGTGTATTTAGATTTAAATTTAAAGACGACCTACCAGCAGCGCCAAGTCTTGAGTTAAATGTCACTACAACGACGTCCTGTTCAACAAGGAAATCAGGACCGTAAACGTCGTCATCTCCGGAACCGGCATTGAAGCCGCCGGGATGAATAAACACCATCACTGCCTTCTTGGCTTCCTTGTTAATATCAGGAGTGTATACGTTCAAGTACAGGCAGTCTTCATCGCCGACAATTCCTTGTCTCATCATGCAAAAGAAGACGCAAGTCGGTCGGTGGTGTGTCGCATCGAGTACACCGATCCATGGATCTGGTGATATTGGTGGCTTTTAAAATAATATAAATGAAGATTAGTTTTTGAAACATTCAATTTTTCGAAAAGGACCCCGTAACGCTTTATATGTAAAAGTGGTTTCAGTCAAATTGGTTCAAATTTTGCACAAAGGCAGCTTTCGTCATTCTGAACAAGAGCACCCATTGCATCAAGTCCGAAATATGCATCGTACTATAGAGCTATGTTTCTAAAAAATATTGCATTTTTCGCACTTATGTTAGTGCAATGGGAACTTTTGTTTAGAATGACAAAGACTGTCTCTGTGCAAAATTTGAGCCAAATTGATTGAAACCACTTTTACGTATAGAGTTACGAGGTCCTTTATAAAAAACTTAATTTTTAAAAATTTAACATTAAATTTATTTTTCCAATTGAATGAAATCGTAAGATTTCATTTAATTGTATATAATTATTAAAAGTCCATAAATCAAAAATATTTAATACAGGATGACTATAAAAGTTATTTTTTCCAAATATCAATATCCTTCGAATTGGACCTTTGCAATTATGAAAATTATAAAATGTAGTTACATAAAGTAAGTTTTATTTGATTTTAAACTGAAAAAACACTGATTCTACTTATTATCGCGAACGTCTGGGGTATGTTTACTGTGACGTCTTTGAACAGCATAACCGAATATCAACGTCGAATGAAGAAGTTGGACATTAAAAGTAATGGTCAGTGTTTTATGTTTCATAACGCTCTTCGTTCTGAAATTAAAGATGCGAAATCTAAGAAATGCATTTTTTTCATTTTCGCAATAAATACTTTCTCGAGTTACATCAGTGCTCACTACACTAGAATAAAACACAAATAAAACTAACAATTACTGATTTACGTATACCTATTTACTATTAAGTATCAAGGCTTTAACTTACCTCGAATTTGTGGAATCCAATAGGCGGCTTAGCATAAGGGATGCCTCTGAAACTGTAGTACGGCTTTCCACTAAGAACGGTGGTTGATTTCAGCCCCTTCAAGGTCCCCGTCGCGATGTCGAGGGTCACTTCCTCCTCATCGGCGCATGCGACTGCTGCGATGACCAAACATACGAGCAACTTAAGCGACCACATCGTGCCTTAACAATATGTCGAATCCTCCCGTTGCTTCGGACTTTTATAAGCTGAAGCGTAACTCCGCAAATCGGAAGGAGCCAAATAACCCACTAGGTGAATTGCGTAATTATAGTCGAGTGCTCAAATCGTTCAAAAACGTACGACTCTCGAGATATTCCGGATTTCGATGATTATTATATAGTTCAGTGAACACAAAGCATATCATTTTATATATTTTTTCATTAAATTATTAATATTGTGAAGCTTAACTTATGTTGAACAATAAGTATTGGTTCAATATCTTGATAAACTAGAATTCAGGAGTAGTTTATTTTAGTCAGCTTCATTTTTGCAGATTTACTGCATATTATGATTCATTATTTTCTTTAATAATAACTTAATCGTATTATTTGGGTAGCAAAATGAATAATGTGAATCAACTTCTATATCAAATTTATCATTAGCCAAGAAAATCACGATCAATTATAATTAATTATAAATTAAAATTTGAGTTAATAAAAGTTTATTTATTTATGAATAAATTAATAAAAAGTTTATTAAAGATTTTTCGTTTTCATGCTTACACCATATACTGCAAGTCATTTTCGATTGAAAAATAGACAAGAACTTCTTAATGATTATAAAATAGCTGGTTTCCTAACAGACGTAGGAGAATCGAGTATTGGATTAAAAATTAATTTCATTATTTTTCAAATACGAACTCCCGTTTATCGTCCACTTCCTTTTTGGTTTAGATATGAGTCAGCTAATTTTAAATGATGCAAATAGAAAAACAGCTTATTTTATTATTTCTGGAAACAAATTTTTAATAAACTTCATAAACGCGCTACTCTGGTAATTGGATCGAATGAAATTTATTTGCAATAAAAGTTTATTGATTAAAATTAAAAGCCCTCTTTTAAAGCATCTATTCAAGCTAATAGCATAAAGTTTCCACGCTTCATTCACTACTAAGATTGATACAATTATTTTATAATTAATGATATACAGCACCGTCTTTTAAAATCTTTTCTAATCAATATTATTGGCGTAATATATTAATATTATTTTGTGTTAATTTACAACTAGTTGCCAATTATATTTGTGATTTAAAAATAATACATTTTCGCTGTTTAAACTTCAAGTATTAATTATTATGCAAGTTAATTACTCTATAATATTATGGTAGGTAGTAATTATTCAGCTTCTGAAAATCGAAAAACAAATTAATTTTGATCCTTGTAGAATGATACCATCTTTTTAGCGGATTTTTAATATCAAAAATTGCATTTGAAATTATTTCGATAACTCAAAAAACTCGCAGTATTATATTTTATTTTACAATTAAGCAATAAACATTTTTTTTGTGCTCTGTGTTTGTTTTTAAAACGGTGATCGATAAATGCACGTGAATTTTATGTAAAAGGCTTGATGTTCGAACATCAAGCCTTTTACATAAAATTACTATGATCAGTGTCTATTCTGAATGAGTGTTTCATAACAGTAAATTTTGTAGTATGGTTATTACTCATTGTTACAAATTTAATGTGCATCAACAATATAGCAAACTCTACAAAAGTATCTACACTTTTCTTTTCCTTATTATGGTCGAATTCAATGTCGAAATGAATACTCTTATGAGAATCAATTTAAAGATTAAACAAATTACAAAATGAGATTTTACAAATGGTTGAATCATCGTAACATGCATATGCACTTCCTGAATAGGGATAGTCGACAGTAATATGCCGCAATGTTTACTTACTAATGATATTAATAATGGATGCTTCTTTAAGCATTTATGAATAAAGAATTTATAAAAAATATTAGTTTGTTAAAGTATAGTTTTAAATTATTTTTTACTTTCATTATTCATAGAAACGTGCGCGAGCTTACTTTAGAAAATCTCTCGGTTTCATCAACAAATGAGAGAAATCAATAACGACTAATCTCGTGGCGTTAAATATAATATTCCTAACCTTAAATTCAATCAAACATAACTAAAGAAATAAATCTGCTTAGAAGACAATATAAATATGCCGGATATGCGAACAGATTTATCAAACAAAATAAAGGTATTTGCTGGTAATTAATTCTGTTAAAATTAGATATGGATTTTTATTTTTTATTTTATACAAAATAATAACATTCTATTAAAAATATATAAATCTAAAACACAACTTTTTACATAATAATGAAAGTGTAAAGCAATTGTGTGGTTACAATTATAATAATTATGAAATATTTATATTAAATGTACTTTGTTTGTTCTTATTAAAATTCAGATGTAAATCGTCCTAAAATATGATTAGCAAACTCAGCCCACAAGTGCATTCTTTCTTTGTAAAAGCCTTGTTTCACAGACATATTTTCATTTATATCTAAGTAATAGTCATCTGCTCCAACTGGAATCCAGTCAATTGTTACATATTCATCCTTATTTGATGTCGGATTCCTTTAATTAAAAAAATTTTCTTGTCGAAAATGCTAACTTGAAAATTTGTCAAAGAAATAAAAAATGAATATTTACCCAGTTTTAACGAAATTCGTCCACATAGTTGTAAACATGTGCATGATTTTCTCTTGATCTGAACCAGGAGGTGGTAAATTTTTAAACATATCAGAGTAAAAAACATATTTTATTTCATCTCCATGAGCAACTCCTGTTAAACATATTTTTTATTCATATTTAAAAAAATATTTAAACGTATTTCAAAAAATATGTAGTTCAACTAATTTTAGCTTGAAAATGGGATCATATTTAATTAAATTTGACTAAGTTTTTGTTCCATTTGTTATCTTATAACATACCTGTTTCTGAACTGTACATATTTTTCAGTGGACCAACTGGTGAATAGTGTGTGAGTAAATACTTGTAGACTGGCGCTTTGTTCATTTTGCTAATTAGATTGGTCGAAAAATGTACGCCATAAGTAAAATTAATATCTGTAAGTAACTGAAAATAAAAATAAAGTTATTCAAATTTAAGTATTCATTAATTATACAAATAACAGCTGGTTTGAATGATTATACTTTCGTAAATTCTTCGAGCGTATCTGCGGTTAAATCTTTTCCGTCAAAGTAAAAATTTCTTATTTTTTCGGCGAACTTTTTCCTTTCGCCGTCGGTGACATTAAAATCAACCGGTATAAAATTTTCGAAATTCTTATTCATCATTTCAGCATCTTTAATGAATCCTGCGAAAGTTTGTAAATAACTTTTGACGTACAACTTTTATTCAATCATTATGATATTATATTATAATAATTATAATTATTTCTCACTAGCCGCCATTGTCGCTTCCTCGTCCAAGTTCATTCCCGCAATAAGAGGTACATCAGCAACTTTTCCGGATTCGATTAAAGTCCACGGATCTGCTGGTAAAAATACTTCTTGTCCTACATCTGCTTCCACCGATGGTAGAAAAGCATGTACATTTCCACTCATAAAATTCTAAAAAAAAAGTAATATACTCCTTCCTTATCTTTTTATCTTTTCCTTTTTTATCGCACTTTCTGCTCAAAACTTACAAGTGACTTTGAAACTTCTTCAGCCGCAATCATCAACTCATTAGCAGAGAACATTTTCAGTTTATTCACTAATTCTTTTGAAGAAGATGTTTTTATCCCCAAAACTTCACCTAACCGAAAGGCAACTTCTCTAGGGTTATATTGCATAACCCATGGACACAAAGATGTTCCAGACTGTTCCAAACCACCGCGGAATAATCCTGCAAGTAAATAAAAATGAGATTAAACGTTTACTTTGTTCTCTTGGATCTTGTGGGAAAGTTAATCGAACCTTGAGACATTGGTGACATCATGTGCAGTTGTACTGACGCTGCTCCTGAATTCATTCCTCCTAATGTAATTTTTTCAGGGTCACCTCCAAAATATTTAATATTGTTTCTTACCCACTTAATGGCCATTACTTGATCTTTTAAACCCGCATTGCCAGGTGCATTTTCGTCGCCAGTATTTAGAAATCCTGAAAGGAATCAAAATTTTTGGTGTAAAGTTTTATTTTTGTGATTAATCAATTTCACATTTAAAATGAATCAGACTCGTTAAAGTTCTAAATTGTAAGTTATCTTACCTATCGGACCGAGTCTGTAATTAAAAGAGACTAATATGATGTCTTTTTCGATCAAAAAATCGGGACCAAGAACTCCATCATCACCAGATAGATAATTAAATCCACCAGCATGAATCCATAATAATACTGCTTTGTTAGCATTGACATCAAGTTCTGGAGTATATATGTTCATAAGTAAACAGTCTTCGTCTCCGATGTAAAATTTTCGCGCTGGACAAAAATAGACGCACTCTATTGTAGGTTTTGTAGCATCCAATACTCCTTCCCATGGTTCGATTGATTCGGAGGGCTAAAATAGATGTAATGAAACCGATCGTATATCAAGTACTTTTTTATTTATCAGATTAAATTGAAAAATAACGAACTTGCAAGAACCAAACCTTATAATATTTTTTTAATTTAATTTACCCAAGATTTAATGCATTTATTAATACAATTTTTTTTGTATTCAAGTATGCAAACAAAATTTTTTTCGATAAAGATCATTTCCAATGTAAAAATATAATTAAGAAGATAATAATTTCCTACCTTAAATTTATTTTCCCCAGTAACAGGTTTAACATAAGGAACACTTCGAAAACTATAATACGTCTTATTCTGATAGGCTGTAGTCAGTTTTAAACCTCTCAGTTTTCCAAGGGGAAATTGCCACTGAACTTCTTCACACAATGTTATTACAACGAAGGCATAAATAGTAATTAGTTTAATTATCCACATTTTGATGCATTAGATTTTTACGTAGAGTCCCCAATTCATCAAGTTTTCACGAGAACAGATTACTCGGTAATGCATTACCCATCATGCAAAATCATTTAAAGCGTATAACTCTTGTTTTTTAAGTTTTTCGTAATTGCGGCCAGATAAAGTGTCTTTTGCTCAACTAAATTGTTGCTTCCACGCAATACTAAAGAAAATTGCACATTTCGAAATCAAGTACTATTAAAGTAATAGTCACTGGACAAAGTCTGTCCTGATTACTTGTATGGAAAACATTCAGTTTATAATAAACGTAATATTGGAGGGAATTATAAATTAAAATATTAAATCTTTATCTAGCTGCCTATAATCTGATTTAAATTCTATTGCAATTATTTCATTAAAATTTGTCAATTAGCTGCCAAAAATCTCTAGATTGTTGAACTATTCGTATAAGTCCAAAAAAAAACAACAGACAAGGAGAGTCCACGACCTTCGGATCACGAATTTACTTGTAATTTCGGGATATGTTTTTAATATTAAAATATGAAAGAAGCCACGTCCGTTACGTCCCATGCTCGATTTTTTCAAAGTTATAAGCTCTTTTAGCGAAAATCTAACGAAAATCGACTTTTGTTTAATCGCTTATA